>KB672857.1:1480172-1605042 GCA_000349145.1 Anopheles dirus | reverse complement strand
TCTCTCTCTCTCTCTCTCTCTCTCTCTCTCTCTCTCTCTTTCTCTCGCTCTTTAGATACACTCTCAGGCACATACACCCTGTCGGCAGAAGTAAATCAACGTGAGTGTCCTTGTCGGACGCGCTGCGGTGCGGTTTTCCACACCAGCCCTTCGGAAAAAGGACCGACGCGCGTTCCGGAGAAGAAATTGTCGCAAAGTTTTCGGGCGATTTGTTTCGATTGTGTCGCGGCCCGGTCCCCTAAGGAGTTGCGCAAGGTTAGACGAAATCGGATACAAATCAGGGGGTTAAACGGTTCGCCTCTCACTCACACCGGTTTAGAAGGGGTTCCCTCGGTCTGTTTGTTTCTCCGGTGGTTCCGTGGCCCCGGTTGGAGGGTGCCACGATAAAAGCCATGTTTATCCGATAATTGAGTGTTTATGCTGTGATTGAAGCGACGAATTCAATAACATTAATTGACTTGAGCAACCGGGAGAGTTTCCAGCGCGTCTGCCATCGCGCCAATCGTCCCGAGGAAGTGTGCGTGTAGTGAGCGTTTTACACTTTCTGCAGCGATTGCGCCACGACCCGGCGTGTAGGATGATAATTTGATTAATTTCGCATAATTTAATTAAACAAAACGTACCCGAAAAAAGGCACACCGTATTGTCGGCTGGCGGTTTGTTGCCGTTCCGCCACAAACGCGATCGTCCGTCGTTGTGGCCGACTGCGAGACGGACATGTGCAAATGCAAATTCAATGCCATTTTTCATAAGCGCACCGAATTAAATTAGAGGCCAAATTGATGACAGTCTCGGGGCGCATAAATAATGACGATGCCACCGTTCGGTTGTGTTGTGTTGGGATACTGCGAAGGAGACGGCACGTGCCCGTACCATCGGCGTGCAACATATGCGCAGGCTCGATGACTCGTGGAAGGGTTAGAAGTGGGTTTTCCTTCTCGCTTTCGCAGGGGGCCGGAGGTCAATTGAATGATGTGCTCGAGTCATCTCGAATCAAGACTCGAAAGATGGAGAAAAAAGTGCCATAAAATGTGTGTTTGAAACAATTTCTAAGCCTGTCGAACCGGTCGCCCTCATAACGATCTCGCACGCAACAGCCGCCGAGACCGGGGGGGACATAAACATAAATCAGTATAAATTATTTGATGAAATTCGGTTCGATTCGCTTCTGCTACGGCCAAACCACCACCAAACGGATGGTGGGGTAAATATTTCTTCTATTCAATAAATTTAAACACCAATCATAAGAAGACGAAAAAAAAACACGTACGCCCGCTTTCAACACACACACACACTCCAAACAGGATGCACGCATACGGTGGAATGATTTGCGTATGGTGGCGTGATAAATTTCCAATCGGAAGTTTCCGAGCGGAAAATTAAAATCATACCTTTTGCGGCGGGAATTTCAGCCGGAGCTGGGTGGGAGCAAATTTGCAATCGGGTCGCATCGGGATGCATAATTTATAAGGTCGCATCTGTGTGTGTGTGTGTGTGTGTGTGTGTCGGTCCGGGACGTGTTTCGATAAATGGCCAATTAGAAGTTAATGTTCGCAAATTCGAACAGGGGATTTTGAGCAGAGGGCCGTGTGGAACGTGGTTCGCCATTTTGTGTTTCGAGTGGGGGTAGAGTGTGAGGTTATGGTGGTTTTGATTAAAATACGGCTCGCTCATAAGGCTCGGGGACTGTCTTATTGCACGATAATGGATGATCAAAATATGATCGTTTTTTTCTCTAGAGTTTTGAATAAATGGTTTTAAATGGCTTAGTTTTATAGTTATTATACATCTGAAATGTTTTTAGTTGCATTACTCATCAACACATGGCGCCATTCGCGTCGAGTGTTTGCGATATGTTTTGCCTATGGCTGCTTTGATTTTATGTTTGCTTACTGAGGACTCTGTTGAGTTTTTTTTGTAATATAAATAGTTTCAATCCTTTGTTCAGTACTCCAAATTTAGACGAAATCCCTTCCTGATCTTGAGCTGTTAAAGGTAAATTCATAACCAGTTGAAATGTTTATTAGCGTACCTATTCTGACCGGGATGAAGTTTGCTGGATCGACTAGGTTTTGATAGAGTAAGAAAGTTATTGCACAGTTATTGTTTTTAATTTTTGTCGATTTGTTTCTAATTCCATTTTACTGACTCAGTTTTCACAAGGAAATTTTCCAAATTTAGAATTATGTACTCACCTTTGTGCATTTGATTTTCATGCTTCCGGCACTTTGCCCTCCTGTTCTGGAACCAGACCTTCCGAGGGAAAAAGAGAAAAAAGGAGCAAACAAAAATACGAATGACCAAACACACATAAATTAGTCCGATGCCTGCAACAAAACTGCAACTAAAGCGTTTATGATTATGAATGATGGCAGGACGGTATGTAGCTAGCTGTGTGTTTGCTGATTGCGCCAAACAACTTTCACAACTTTCCACCGACTGGGATGGTGAGAGGACTTCTTTTCGTTTCTTTTCGAATATCCTTTTTCCGTTCTTCAGTCCAAAGCCTTGGGGAAATGGCATAAAACAATGTCGGCTCACGGAAACAGGGAAAAAACGTCATCGACAAAACAACAATTTCACTCACTCATTGGGCAGGGCAGGGAAACCGGCAGAAGTGACACACGGACACGACCAACGGTGATACTATATCAACCACTTTCGCCTGTATCGGTCTTTTGCCGAAAAATTCAATTAACGCCCTGGCCGGTGGGGTCGTGACCAGGATGGCCATCATAAATCGCCGCCACCAGTGTGTCCGGCTTCGGTGGAAGTTTAATGAAACTTCACTCTTTCCCGAAGGGCCCGGAAGGACACGGAAGGGCAAGGATGCGAAACGAGGCAAATTATGATTCCCGGCGGTCCATAACTCACGGCTAATTTAACGGCCATCTTGGGCGAAATTGATATAAATAGCGAGCGAAGGATGAGCGGCGGCTCGGGCCCGAGATTGCGTGTGCGAGGGAGTGGATCTGCTGTGGATTGTTTCGGTTCGCTTTCCGGTGAGTTGAGACGTCTTTTGGAAACATATTCCACCACCCCGTCTTCGGGCATGACTTGACATACTTGGCTCTACCGTTTACCAACGGACAATCGATTATGGACGGTAATGGAAACCCCATTAAGCTGTGTGTGTGCGTGAAATCGAGTGGCTGATCAACACAGCCTCCGTCACACAACACCAACATAAATAGCAACCTCGCTCGAGTGGCGTTTTTAAGCCCGAAAGCGCTACCCAACACTCCGGCACCGTCCAGACAAGAAATGGAATAAAGAAAATCCAATCAATTAGTGGAAAATTAATGTCCGAATTACGCAATCGAACAAATTCGCCTGCTAATGGTGAGCAAATTAATTTAATTAAATGCCACTTTTCGCGCGCACGCTCTGCAGGCTGGTGGAAGTGAGTTGCGGGCGAGCGGCGCAGGAGCTACAGATATATCTTCATCGATTGACCATTAGCTTCCGCTGGCCCCGGGGTTAACGGTCGAGCAGGGTAAATAAAAACATAAGGGCCGCGAAAGGAGCCAAGTGGTGTGACAATCGAAGTGGAGACGCCCGGCATTGCTTATGCGGTTACGCCGTTGTCATGGTGATGGAAGCGTTGCTGTTGTGCGATTTGAATCGAGTTGAACTTTAACTTTGACACGTTGATTTCTGGTTAAACAGGATGACTAAAAGTGAAAAGGAAAAAAAAACTGTACTAAATCATAACAAGCAACATAATAGCCATTTCAAAATTTCATATTGAAAGCCGTTTAAGCACAATTGCGCCAGAAAGTATGCAACCAGCGCTGCACCTGTAAGTTATCAACGATTTATAACATACTAAATACGATGTTTCGAGGAACATTTCCCGCTGGAAAATGCAGTAATGTTCGAGAGTCCTTTGAGCATGATAAATATTCAAGCTAATACTATTTAGGTACATTGAAAAAAAAAACAGTTTTGTTTATAGTTTGTTTTTGAAGCAATTTCTATATCTGCCACTATTGATATCAATAATCGATATCCTGCTCGTTGGGGATTCTTACCTATAAAATCACAATATTAATCTCAAGAAAAGGATTCAGGAGCAAAAGCATAAAAAGGATTATCGCTTCCATCCTCACTAAATTCTATAATTCAAATAATTTTACTACCCTGACCAGAAAGGATTCCACAAAAAAAAACCGATCCCTCCAAACCACTTCGCAACAATAAAGCCAATCACACCGAGTTGGAAAAAAATCCTTTCAATTTGCCTAAGTGATCCGGCAACGTAGCCACCGTGTGAGTGAATGTTTATGCACGCAAACCAATAAAACGGCTTACCTGCACCCGCGCCTCGCTCAGCCCCAACCGCTGGCTCAGCTCCTCCCGCATGAACGCGTCCGGGTAGTGCGTTTCCTCGAACAGCCGCTCCAGCTCGTTCAGCTGCTCGAGCGTGAAGTTCGTCCGGGATCGGCGCTGTTTGTTGTTCTGCAGGGCGGACAGCGGCCCGTGGCCGTTCGCCACGTGGGCCGGTTCGGCGGGCAGCTTGAGCCGGTCCTCGGTCGGGCTGCCGGCAGGCGGGACCGAACCGGATCGTGTCGCCTGATCCGCGCCGGGATCGTCCTGTTCGGGTGTAAGTGATGCGCGGGGAACGCGCGCTTCTGCGAAGTGAAAGATGAAGCAAATGAAACGACGATTAGTGCGTGGAATCGTGTGGAACGCGAAATAGGGAATGATTAATGATGAAGGTTCCCTCTGCTCGAACGCTTCCACACAAGACGATCATATTTTGCGGTCACGACTTCGTCTAGTGGAGGACACATCATTTATCATCGTGCCAAATCAGCGAAGAAGTTCTCTGGCGTTTTCTGTAATAATCTATTACTTACATAAAAATGAAGAAATAAAACGGGAAATATTCTACCAAAAAACATAAAAAAATCACGCCGCCATCGAAGCGAACACACCGATTGCATACATTCAGGCGCACAGTTGTCCTCACGGCACGAGTTAATGAAAACGTGCTAAAAACTACCCATCCCTGACCACGAAACTGTTATTGCGCCCATCTCCCATCTCCTCGCACCGTTCGATCCACATAAACAATGCTAAATTTAATCAAACCTTTCAGCCTGCCCCATTCTCGACCGCCGACCTCAATCACCTTCCGGGCTGTCGGATAGGGTGCCGGGCCCGGCAGCGAGGTCGGCCAGATTAAACCTCATCCGCACGCGGGAAACCGGGCAGCGCCGGAGCGAATCTTTTATACATGATTATTTGTAACGCAATTTATATCAATTTAACGCAATAATAGTCTAAAGTTTTGCCCGACGCGAACCGGCCAGGGGTGCGCTGCGGTGGTTGTTCCAGTTTCGCCACCGCCCGGGACGCGTGCGAAGATGAACTTCTCCAGGCAACTCCGGCACTCGATGAAGTGCAGGCTGCTTGTTTAAGGGCGAACACACTTGGCAAAACGGGGGCAGCAGGGCAGGGTGGGTTTTTTATTCTCTCCTCAAGCGATTGTGCGTTATCTTTTCCCACTTACGGTTATTGTAATGTTTTACAAACTCGCGCTCGTGCTGTGATTTAGAGGCCCCACCAGCCGAGCAACGGGCGCGAGTTATTTCCGTGCGATTGTTATTACTTTTTCGCACCCGGGCACCCCTCGCGTGGAGGTTCGCCGTTTGGAAAGGTGACCCGACAAGACGGAGAGGCCTCTTCGCTTCGGTAGCAACATTCGCGAGCGCCACCTTCGCAAGCTGTAATGAGTTTCATGCTCATGGTGGGAGAAGCACATGCCTTATGCATCTGTTCCCACTTCGCCACGAGTTGGCGGAGTTTGTCGGGCGGAATTATGCGGCGGGCGTGTACGCGCCCATTATTTCCATCCCGATCTTGGGAGGAGCGTTGAGCGTAATTGTAATGTAATGCGAGATTACTCTGCAGTCTCCGTGAGTATCCGGACGTGAGAGATTAAAAAAGGCTTTTTTTGTTTGGAACGGAATGGGAATGGCACGGATGATAGTGACTGTGGAGGTGTAATATGCAGCAAGTCTGTAGTTTTTGGTTTAGTTTTGCGTGTTATTTTCAATTCTTCGTAAGCATTCCGTTTTTAAGCTTATTTTGAAATGAAACTCAAATCATTTGTACAACAAATCTATTGCTTTCTTTTTCAAATACAACTCCATTACCAAGACAAGTAACAACAAAGCAACATGTTGTAAAATTGAAAATAAATTTCTCCATTTACGAGCTATAAAATGAACTCCTTCCGGTATTAATCTTACCAATAAGAAAGTCATCAAGCGAAGTAAAGTTAAACGATGCTCAAAGACATCGCTCAACCCATCAGTGTAAACGCTGTCGCAACAAAAAAAGGCACGAACAAGCTCCTCCGCCGTCCGAAAACCTCCGTTCGCTCATAATCCGGCACGTAATCCTTCCTTCCGAGCGTGGGCGCGCCGCTACGGAAGATCTTCAAGAAACAGCCATTTAATTAAGTCCCACTCTCTTCCTCACGGCCCAACCAATTAATTAATTAACGCGCAAACGCACGCAACCAGCCCGAAAGACGTCCTCGCTCCGGCTGTTTGCGTCCTTTTTCCACCCGCACCCGGAGGATAATGAAATGTAAATAGCGTACTTGTACGAACAAGACATAACTCCGCCATGTTTTTGCGCCATGGTGACGGCCGGGTTGGCGTGGGCGTTAATCAGTGTGATGAGCGGGTGGGAAATTCGCGCCGGAAAAAGGGTTGATCCTCACCGGCAGGGGGCGTGCGATCAAACGAACGAGAATTAATGGTGCAAAATTAAACGAATTGACAGTAACGTTTACGGGAAAAGTTCGTTACGTTCTGCCGAATGCTAATTAATAGACTGCCGCCGGTAAGGTTACGGGCGCAAAGCTTTTCGCCGGCGAAGCACCCGGTGGGACGTGGGATTAAGACGGAGGGCTTATTCGTGATCGCTCGGAAAATTATTACCGGTCCTCCGTCCTCAGGTCCGCGCGAGGAAGGGGTTAATTTATTTGATTACTTTCCCATTCTCTGCCGTGGTATAAAATAGAGACTATTTCCGCGTTCTTTTTTTTCTGTTCAACGTACCTGTGTCGGACTCGCCCGGGTCGGCCGGTGGACCGTTTCCTATCGCGCCCACCGTGTAGTGCTGATTGTTGATGAGATCGACGCTCTGCTTGAGCAGCTCGGAGGCCGGCTTGGGGCGCACCGTCTGCAGACCGGTGGGATCGTATCCGTGGGCCGCTTTGGCCTCCCTCGTGTCACTTTCGGAGCGTACGAGATTTAAGGCAACGTCTTCTTTTGGTTTGTCTGGGTTGTTTGGGAAGGCGGGAGAGATATGTATTCACTAAGTATTTCTGTTCATTTTTTAAACAGTTGATATAGTGGAATTTTTGCATTGTATCTTCTACTCTTTGATACAATTTGTCTATACTTGAATAATGTTATAATATGTCTTAAAATACAATTCAATCTATTTTGTTTTTAAATGTTCATGTCAAGACGACATTTTGGAATATTGTTTTGTTGAAGGTTGGAAAGAACTTTGCCTTAAAACTAATGCGAAATACCATCTCCATATCCGCCAGGATTTTCAATCCATTTCTAAGCCTCTCTTACCTTCTTTCTTCTCATCGACCAGATCGGCAATGAGCCAATTTCGTGGCATGTGTCGTTTGTTGTTGCTCTTCCCATTTCCGCCGCCACCATTATCCGTGCTACCGCTGTCTTTTGCCGCGTCCTTACTTTGCGCGTGATCGGTCCCACCGTCCCCGGCAGAAGCGTGCTCCAACACCGCGCAGGCTCGTTCCTCCACGTGTGGCTTCTTATTGTCGTACTTGCGTATAACACTAATCTCGTTACGATTCGTCACACCTTTCACGTTGTTGTTTGGGCCCGTGAGCAGCAGCAGCGACCGTCCTAACCCCACTTTTTCACCACTTTTCACCTCACGAGCCGGCTCGACACTAACCACACTTACCGACGGCCCGTGGCACACGGTGGCTCCACCGGCAACACTTTTCACACTGTCCTCGCAAACGCCACTGCCCGCGTTGCTGTACGAGAGGTCTGTTATTTCGATGTCGATCGTTTCTTCCTCGTCGTTCGAGGGATCGTCGCGTCTCTCCTCCCGTCGCTCACTGTCCATCGGGAGGACGTTCGGGCGCAGAGGATGCAGCGTGTGGAGCCGATGGTGGGACACGTCCAGCGAGTGGGAGTGTATTTCATCCTCCAGATCCCCGCCGAGGCTGCTGCTGGTGTTGGAGAGCAGATCCGAGTCGGACCCGGTCCGGCCACCGAAGTCCGGGTGGGAACCCGGCCCGGCACTGGCCGTCAGGTTGAGTAGGTCCAGTACGCGACTGTTGTTGAAGTCGAAGGATTTCGTCACGAAATGAGCCAACTGCTCCATGGTTCCGAGCGATTCGACTATCGTCCGTTTACAGTGAAATCGATTTGGAGCGTGTCCTTCCACGAATTAAGTGCTCGCGCTGTATCAACGATGACGGCGAGGCATCTGCAAGGATGGAAAACGATAAATTACCACTCCTAACAACCAATCGATTGATCGTGCAGCATTCTTTCATAAAATCAAAAAAACAAACACACATACACATCTCAGCAACGCGCGTTCGACACCCGGCGGAGAAAAATCGAAGCTAACTAGATTATCCACTCCACGGCCTTGACGGTTGTCGATTATGGGAGGGTCGGCAGAATGACGTCCGACACTTCGGCTTAAAGCCGCATCGAGAAAATTAACGCCAAGGGCGGATTCTCGGGTGAAGTGCGCGTGCAGCAATCGGTCAATTCCCTTGTGGGGGAATTTGGGAGGTGTTTTCAAAGGGGTTTGTGTTTTCTCCCGTTGCTGTTTTCGATTGATTTTAGTGCTTTGATCAATTATCGTCATCACCGGGAGCAGAGCACGAGAAAAACAGGTAGTGGATAGGTTAAGGATGGCTTTTTTGTGCACTCGACGTGCTCACTAGCCTGAACAAGAGTGATGTGAAGGCAGAATGTAGAATATGCAACAGAAATACAACTGATACTTTTTCATGCGTTTTCTCAAGAATCTGATAGAGCTAAATTAAATTTAAACATATTTTATACAACATAAATCAAAATATAAACTGAGCAACAATGTGAAAGTACAATGGATTGCCAATTTCAAGGACTTAATAAATAGTATCTTCAATCAATAGATAAAAATCCCTTTAATTGTTGAAACAAGTATATGAACATGAAAATAGACTTATAGACTTGAAGGATTTTTCACATAAAATACAAAAATCAATTCTCCAAGCTGAGCAGTAATATGTCTATCTTTACTGTAACAAGTAATATAGTAGAATGAAGCTTACCAAATGTATCAACTTGATATCATAACTGATGAAACAAAAAAAAGAAAAATAAAGTCACAAACCATTTAATCTATTTGATTGTTGACTCTTACATAATTTGTTTGTAAGATTAGTTGTAGCCCAACAACTGCTATGAAAATTGTTTCAAATTTACTTACTATCACAATTTAATCCAAAACAGTTCCGATACGTATTCTGGTACGAATGATCATTCCTTCTCCCGTTGCAAGCAAATTGTCACGCGGTTTTTGCCAGATTTTTCTTCACTTCATTATAGACACACATTGCGAGGAAAACTTTTCGCACTGATGCACTGCAGCTGCACCGCCATGAATCACAACCGGATGAAGATTGCACCTTATGTCACAAACACGTTTCAGTCTGCTTCTTGCACACGGCACGGCTAGCGAGCTCCTTTGGCACTATAATTCAAACGCAGCGCAATATTGCTCTAAACTGCAGCGATTGCTTTCACCGTCTGTGGATCGCATCCCGGTGGTCGTTCGATATAGAGTTGTTTTCTTTTTGAGATTTTTTTTCCCCGAGGTTCAAACAAGCTCTCACACCCACACAAAATATCTCACGAGTTCCACTCGAGCATCGCCGGAATGCGAACAGGTCCAACCGGAACGACCCACGAACGGACAATAAATGGAGGGCCTTTCCCGAATGTGTGCATCGAACGCGCGTGTTCCTTCCACGTTGCCCGTCTTGTGTTCTCCCTCGCGGGAAGCACGTCGCTTATCTTACGCGCATGAGTGCGAGAGCTGCGTGCGAGTGAGACGTACGGGTGGTTTCGTCCTTCGCAAAACCGGACGGGATGTCGGTGCGCGCGGCGGTGCTTTTAACACGTTCGCTCAATTGCATGTTTGTGCAATGATTATCGTAATAATAAAAAGTAATCAAATTGAGTGCGGTGTCGTCACCCCCGCTGTTCCAGCCTCCCTGCCCGGTCTTGACATCTTGACAGTGCGCCGCAAATGTGCCGTGACCGGGAGGTTGGCTCGCACCTTCGCGCGAACGGGAAGAAGACGTTTCGTCGCGCGCGGAGTGTAATCGTCCGTGAGAGCTATATTTCGACATAATAGAGCGATTTTCTATCGATAGGGTAGGGAGCAGATTGCGATCGGAATTTGGTAGGCTCGGGAGGAAGTTGGAAAGCTTGGTGGAAAATTGTAATCACATTTGATAGGTTAGTTTTGATAAGGGGTTTTCTTTACTTTAAGAACTATTTGATATAAGTTGACATTTTTATATTGATGGATTTACAAGTATTAGTAAATTTAATGGAATGTTTTTTCTTTTATTTCATATCTTTTTTATCTGCTTTTTGTTTGTAATTATTTTATACACATTTATAAAATTAATTTGTTTATCTTTTATACCTATACATAATTCCCTAAACCAAATGAAAACCGATCGAATTTCCTATCATCACATCAAATTTCATCCATGCCAAGTGAATATGATATCCACACCGCATGAAAACATCACCCAAAATGCCTGTTGAAGCGAAATTCTACAAAACACCAGGCGCCTCCATGCGTTTTCACGTTACTGCGCATGCTCCTCACGCGCACGCACAGCATCTGCTTCATGCGCGAGGGAGAGCAAGAGAAGGCGCACATGTGCACCAGACGCCATTACGAACGAGTTGTGGGAACCGTTTCCCTTCTCCGATTGGTTGTCCTCGTCGGTGAGGGTGGAGCTAAACCGGCTCGCTCCGAACATTCGGAGAAGATGGAAGGCAAATGCTCCGCACACACGCACACACACACACGGGCAGGGCACGTGCCAACCGTAGGAAGCACCGTCCGCTCCGTCGTTTCCGTCGATTTCATTCCATCAGGTTAATGGGCCACACGATGGACTCGTCCCACGAGCGGCGGCGGCCAACTGTCAGTGATAACAGTGATAATAATCGTCAAATGTTTGCCAACCTTCCCGCCCGGTTCGTCTCGGTCTGCCTGTAAGTTCCGAGCCTGTTCCGTGAACGACGAAAACGGGAGAAGAGCGCGTCTGTCTCGCTTGCGCTGCCATGGCAACGCTTCTAGCCGAGTGTCGATGACAAAGCGATTGCAATTTGCCGCCGGCGTGTTGCTCATTCATTCGATTACTCCTTCTGTCCTTCTTTCGAGGCCTTCCGGGACCGCTTATCCCCAGGAGAGACTTTTGCTATACTGCAACAAGAAAAAAAAAACACCGAAAAACAAATTGGTGCGAGGTAAATAAAATGTAAAAGATTTGTCCCTAATGGATTTCAAATGCCTTTTATGGTTATTGATATTGTTATGGGTGTCAGGGTGCAGTTTCGCTGCCTGTTTCGTTTTTTTTCTCGTATTTGTACGTATTCGATTATACAAAAGCTAAAACGAAATAAACTGAGACGGTATGAAGGAGAGAGTTAATATAATAAAAAAATAACAATTCAGCATCATTTGTTAGAAGCTGGTTAAGCTCTTTAGTAAGCGTTTTTTTTAATTATCCTTATATCTATCAATTAAAGTTCGCACATGGTCATTCGTTTACGATTTTATTGTATTTATATTTTATAAACTAATTTTGTTAATATAAAAATCATTTGATACTATTTTTAAAGGTATCAAAATAGGTAGATAAAGGTATGAAAATAGATTGATAAACAAAAATAAAATCAAAATAAACAAAATGATTTACAAACGGATAAGCTTGAATCATAAGCACTCCGCACTGAAAATGATGGAATAAAATATGTACATAAAACACCTATAAACACAGCAACTACCGAATCTATCCACAAGTTCGCCTCCTATTCCATCCTAACTGAACTTCCCCCATAATGACACCCTTCACAATCGTTCACCGAAAGCTAGAAGAAGGAGCCGCTGAATTGTTTCTTTAACCCAATGCACCGCTGTACTTTCATCATACCAGGCAGGCAGGCAGGCGAGGCCGGCAGGAAAAGTAATAAACAACAATTACACTCAAGCACACGGCAAACCGCAGCCAAATCGTTTAATGTAGTGAAATAAATTCATTCGCTAGCGCGGCCGTGGCGGTGCTAAAGACCGCAACCTCTGGCAACATGCAAATGTCCTCTCCACCCAAATGTCCTCTCTCACACACACACACTCATTCGCACACGTCCTCGGGGATACTTGCGTTCGCGACTTTTTGGTGCCGCAATTTGCATACGACTAAGGATTAAAATGTACCGAGTGAATTATCATAAATTAAGTCCGCATGAAGCGCTTCGCAACGACAACCGGACCGCGCGCACTAGCGTTGCGTTTGGGTGGTATTTTTCTTGCCCTGCTTCAATTCGCACTGCCAATAGCGAGCTCGCGTGCTTCTTATGCCGTGGACCGGGGCGCGTTCAGCCGCTAATGTGCCGCATTTATGACGAGCCGGACGAGAGATTCAGTCGAATCACAATCTGTTGCCGGTGCGCGCATCGAAGGAATAATTTTGCATTTATGTCCTTCCGGCGTGAGTTTGCCAGTTAAATTGCTTACTCAATAGTACGCGTACAGTCACTGGCAGATGGGTGAGACAAATGCGTTTTGATGGCTGAACATTTTCTACAATGTGTGCGCTATTCAACGGTGAAACGGATGGCTCGAGTTGTGAATTTAACAATTATAGGTTGACAATAAAATCAAAGCTCAAAATCGCCATATTGTGAGAGAAAGCAAAGAGAAACCTTTATCAAGGCTGAGCAATATGTTAATAAAGCTTTTGTTATGCAAATTGCATACTTGAGAGCTGATATTTCACATTTGCGCCAGAAAGTATGCAATTCGCATCAATCTCGAATTCGAGTTTTAGATTAGGAACGTTGTGGCTTTAGTGAACTTGTAAGCAAATCTTCAATAAGGTGTTTGCAAAACATCTTCTTTTTTACATTACTTTGCTCTATCAGCCTAAAAGTATGCATCCACGCGACAAATTCGTTAATAAACGCTTTATATGTCAATTTTCAATATAATTTTAAGGGGGTAGAAATCTTATGATCTTATTTCGCGGGAGGTAGAAATCTTATGCAGTGTTATTATCTATTCAAGATATAAAACTAGGATATATTGCAAATATTGCACCTTTCAAAATTAGATTAAAACAAATAAACGATTAGGATCATTGCGCCTTTCGAGCTATCGCAGTAAGCATTGACTGAATTTTAACACTGCTTTCCTTTTGTATTATTATTTCGCTACTTTCCTCTTGGTTGTTTGTTAACCAAGCGGTCCGCCCGGACTTCGAAGGCAAACGACTTTGGCGCACACAGCTCAGGGAACCGGAGAGGGCATCAGCTGCATCTACGATGGATGAGGCGTCCAACGAATGTCTGCAGTCCGTAACGCCATCCAACGACTCCTTCCTGCAGCACATCAGCAGCACCCAGCTGGAGTCCGTTCTGAAGCCCGTCTGTCCCAGCATCCGGTCGGCGCTGTGGCCCCAGATGGAGCGGAAGATAAAGGCGCGCGAGAACACCGACCTCCAGGTGCACATCGACGACACGCTGATCCACTGCCACCTGCTGCCACTGCAGTGCTTCAGTGAGTACTTCGAGCGCGAGGTACGGCCGGGCCAGGCGGTGGTGGAACTCCCCGCCCAACACGTCCCACCGGCCGCCTTTGAGGTCGTCTACGAATGGATCCTGGATCCGGATCGGCAGCTCGAGTGGGCCCATCTCGTGGCCGTCCTGTCGGCGGCCGAGTACCTCAAAATTCCAACGCTGGTCGAACGGTGCTGGCAACATCTGGATAACCCGTGCGTGGTGGAGAACGTTGCGTTCTACGTGTTCCTCAAAGCGCACGAGTTCCACAGTGCCCAACTGCAGCCGATGATGCTGCGACGGATCTGTCGCTTCTTCCTGAGTCTCGTCAGTACGCCCGAGTTTTGTGAGCTCGCGTTCGCGGAGCTGGCGGTGCTGCTGTCGTCGAACATCATCGGCGTGTTTGACGAAACGGACGTGCTGTACGCCGCTTGCCAGTGGCTGCTGTACGATTGGGCCGAGCGGATGGACGCGATCGAGCCGGCAATGGAGCTGGTACGGTTCGAACGGATGCGCGCGGCTGATCTGGCCCGGTTCTGCATCTTCCAGGAGTGTGCCGAGCTGCAGCCTATCCTGCGCCACCCGGCCACGAAGCAGCTGGTGGACAGGGCATTGGCGTCCATCTGCTGCCGTTGTCCGGATGCGTCCGCCGTGAATGGCGGCAGCGATTGGGCGAAGAGAGATTGTTCGGTGGCGGAACGCGTACGGCTCGTGCCGGACACGAAGGAAACGCTCGCGTACGTAGCGGGCGATACGAGCTACGATGGCTTCAACGAGTTCCTGGCGGTGCTGAGAGGGAAACCCACCGTCTGGCAGACGTTCCGGCTGTCGGAGGAGAACGTTGGGCTGCTGGATGATATGTTTGGAGGTTGTGCGAATTGAGCTCATCCCGAAGATAGCTGGGTCAGTGGAATTCGTTCGAATCCTTAGCAAATTCGTTGGATACTGTTCAAATTTCGTCTGTTTTCATGAGACTAGAGGAATTCTTTTTCTATTTGTGATATATTTTATAAGCTTGTTAATCACGATGCATTAAATGAATGTCAAGGTGTGAATAAAGAGAATACTTATCAGGTACTGCATCAAAGCTATTTCGACATGTTTTCACCTCTAGATGTCAGCTAAAAACCATCTCGAGTATCTCATCTCCTTAAAAGCGTAAAAAAGATTGGGATATTGGCAAAGAACTTGACCGAACAAATTGGTTCGATTCCATTTCTTTTCATCGATAGTATCATATCACTTCGTAAAGGAGTGTTCGCGAAAATTTATGCAAACATTCGACCCTTTTAGAGGATCGTGTTTTATGTACCTGAAAACAATCGTTAGTATCGATTTTCGGATCAAATCTTTGATAAGAGTTCATGATAACACTTTGATAACACCTTGTTACACAAAAAAACGGAACAAACAATAGACATTTCTAAAGGGATCAAAAGTAAACGAGAGTGTGGTTTTTATTGTTCCAGTGGTACGCACATTATTACACTAATTAATACATATTCACATACGTGGTGCCCGTGGGTGGCAAAAGGGGAAACAAAAGGGAAATCGCCATGTCGAGAGAGGTGGTTCCGCGGCCTTCGCTAGCACACGGTGTAACTAAGAATTCGTGATTCGTTTGGAGCTATTTGGAAAGCGCATTTCATTGGATGAAGTATAAATGCCCACTGGCTTTTGGGTAAGTGGTACTAAATTTTGAAATAAAAAAAAACCTTTAATGCTACTTCCGCCGCTTCCCGAGGGAACATTTTCTACACGATGACACGCACACGCCTCAGGACAACGGACCGTTTCCCTTTTCGTTTTTCTTGCAGCCTCCCCGCAAGTGTCGCTAGTAAGTAACGTAAGCTAAAATATATATGTTTCGCAACAGTTCCTCTACTGTACTCGGGGTTACGCTTTGCTTGCACCAATGCATCCCGGCGAGCAGCGTTCGAGCAGAAGAAGCGATTGCAATCTACGAGAGGCTCGTTCTTGGATATAGTGGGTTGCACGGAATGAAATGACGTCGATACGGCACGTCCCTTAGCCTACTGCGGATGTGATCAACTCCGCAACGTCCATGTCCGTCGATCGCACCGTCAGCTGCATGGTGACACCGTCGGCAACGGCCAACTTCGAACGGACGAGCACCTCAACACCACCCCGGAAGGTTCCTGTGGAAGGAAGATGCACAATATATAAGCAATACATTCTCACCTAGACTGGGGGAGAAACTTACCGGAGCAAAGTAACGTGTGGGTGTGGGCACCATCGGGGACATTTTCGGACAGGTTTGCAGGAGCCAATCCTAGGAATTTGAGGATCGTATTGACCGCATCCTGCAGACTGTTTACCGACGACAGCTCGAACGTGTCTTCCGCTTCAACCCATTCTGTTTCGAGTACAGTAAGCAGTAAGGGTTAGTATATTAAACCTAGAACCATGTTCGGACGCGGTCGTACCTTCCGTGTCGGCACTTTCCCACGCGGCAAGGAAGTTTTGCTTCTTGGACTTTTGGATCTGATCGGCGACGGTGATTTCGATATCCTCCAGGATGTACTCGTCGTTGTAGCCTTCATCTGAGTCCGGCTGTCCGGTGGCGGGATCGCAATCCTTTACCATGAAACGGAGCGTTGCACCCAACGTAGCTGAAGTGAGCAAAGAGCGGGCGAATCATGTAACAAGAGAAGCTGGCATCCACCCCTTGAAATTCTCACCGATGGAACTGGGCACATCCTCCGGGAACTGAACGATCACGTAGGTGGATTCTTTGTCACCGTACGGCAGCTTCGCGCACGGTATTACCGCCCGCGAGACGAACCCTTCCGGGAGCTCCAGATCCACGCGCACATTCTCCAGCAGCTGATCGGACAAGGTGTTGACGCAGTCGAACTTCAAAAGTGAAATAAACATAAAGGCGTTAATGGCACGGGAGCATTTTCGACAAGTCCCCACCAGAAGGCTACCGTATCGGATCGTACCTGGAATACAACGTGATGGGCGAAGCAGTGCTTGATACAGGAGACCGTGTACTCGGTTTCGCTCTCGGTCAGCTGCACCGGAGCGCAGGATTTGTGCAATGCACCGACGTGATGGATGCCCGGGATGGCCAGCAGCTTCTCCGTGTTAACCTCTTCGCGGTTGACGCGTGCAATTTTCGGTGCGGCTGTAGGATGAAATAGAGCCGAATAATGGGCGATAATTATCAGTACGTGTTGTGCAAGTGAAATCTTCTGTCTACTTCTACCGTCTACTGTCCACCGTCCACCTACCTTTGTTCATGATCATCACCTCGTCGTTCACCTCCGGCTGCACGACCTGCGATTTCGGCACGATCGATAGATCGAACCGCTCCGTCAGCGGCCCCTTCAGATGTTCGTTCAGCGACTTCTCCAGCAGCGGCAGCGAAACGATCTCATGGTCCGCGATGAACCGCTTGTTCAGCTCAACGTTCGACTGCGCCAGTATGGTGTAGTAGTACGTGGCCCGGTCGCGCACCTCATCGTCGCAGTCCATCTGGCAACGGTTCAGCAGCACCAGCACGTTCGGCAGCAAATCCGGACAGCACGCGCCGAATTGTGCGATCGCAGCGACGGCCGCCGCCCGCACGGTCGCGTTCTCCAGTATGACGCGGTTGTAGATGAACCGTATGTAGCGCGACGGGCACTTCGAGTACGGACCCTCCTTTCCGAGCAGATGCAGTATGCGCACCGCCAGCGACGTGTGCTCGCAGTCCTCGATGAACTCGCACAGATGCCCCAGGCCGGCTTCCTTCGCGTCCGGGTTCTCCTCGATGATCAGTATGATCGTGTCGACGATCGACGTCTTGTACTCCAGCCCGCCCTCTTCGCGCAGCATACCGCTCAGGAAGTTCATCGTCACCGCGTGTTTGCGGGGGAACTTGGTGCAGAGCGACCGGATGGCCTGCACCACCACCAGCTTAAACTCGTCCGATATTTCCGCTACGAACGTGGCGATCTGTTTCATCAGCCGCTCGACCGAACTTTCCGCGCCCGTCTTCAGCAGCGTCGTGATGGCGAGCGTCGCCACCGAGCGGTTCGAGTCCGCGATCAACCCCTCCAGATCGAGATTGCACACGTTCACGGCCGGTGGATGCAGCATCGCCACTTTGTTCATCGTGCGCACGGCCGCGAAGCGTAGCGTCGCCTTTGACGAACCGCAGAACAGCTGTAGGATGCTGACGGCGGTCGACAGTTCGCGCGGTTTCGTGCGCTTCAGGTTGACCATGGCGTGGGCCGCCTCGTACACGACCATCTCGGACTTGTTGCGCAGGCTGCACTCGACAAAGTTGAACAGGGGAGACTCCTCGATCGCGTTGCCACTGGCGTCCTCCTCCTCCATGATTTTACACGCGATGCGGATCAGGAAGCAGGTCGCGTACGGGCTGCGCAGGTTCTGATGCGTCAGCTTGTACACCAGCTTGGTCAGGGCGAGCCGGTCCGCCTTGCGGATGTGGTACAGCAGGCCGAGCCCGTGGTACTGCACCATAATGTTGTCACTGTTCAGGGCCTCCTGCGCCTCGTTCGCCCACCGCTTCACCACCTCGCCGGCCGTGCTGGCCAGGTGCAGCGAGCTGACGAGCGCTCCGCTCGAGACGGACGCGTTCCGATCCACGATGCACTGTTTCATGTAGCGCTCGACGGCCTGCAGCATCGTGCTGTCCGTGATGCTGCACAGGGCGCGGATCGCCGGCGCACGGTACAGATCCTCCTTCCCGGTCATGTCCTTCGTCAGCGAACTCGTCACGATAATCACATCGTCCGCAATCGGGCTGAGCTCCTTGATGCCGAGGTAAACCATACGTCGCATCGCGCCATCCTTCGATTGGAAGAGCTTCGTCATCGCGAAGAAACACTCCGTCGCCTCGCGCGTTCCCAGTACCTCGCCCTGCAACGATGCCCCAAACGGATGTCAACAAACTACGCTCCCCGAAACGGGTGCAGGATGGGGAGGGGAGAAGCCTACCTGATTGAGCAGATACAGGATCTTCGTGAGGATGTGTGTACATTTGCGTGCGTTCACCGGCGTTTCGTTGAACATTCGCGTCTCCTGCAGGACGGAGGTTTTCTCCAGATTCTGCCACGGGTTGCCACCTGTACGTTGCCGTCGACGTGTTTTGCCCCCACGTTTCGTGCGCCACATAGTGCCAGGGCGGGATCACACACAAGCACGCGCGGCAGTTTAGTAAAACAAAAGCGAACGGAAAGGGCACGGGACGGCAGAGAATTAATTGTGTGTCACACGACGTCGATGATTACTGTGATTAAAGTGTGCAATCCAAACCCGAAAACGGGAACCTAGAAACCTACCGTCATCTTCCTCCTTGTTATCTCGCTTAAACGAGCTCATCCTGATAACCGGGTGTGGGTTCTGTTGTGTTTGTGGGCCGCAGATTATCCACCGTGTGCTCCGGGGGAGGGATTGCTGGATTTGGCTACTTGGATTTAGCTTATTTTATCGCGCAACGTACACCAATTTTTGCCGGAGAAAATCGAAACAATTTTTTTTATTTTTTTCCTTCCCGTGTACACGTCTTCGCAGTCGGATCAGCAGCTGCCAAATCTGTCAAATCTGACAGCAGTCCTATCGCATTTTTGACAGTTGATTCTGAGCATTTGCTCAGATTCGCTCAAAATTTGTTTGTGCGAAATGAGCTCTCGTGTAATTTAGATTCACCGTTAATTTTATTTTGCTGAAAATTCGGTCACATATACAAACTAGAAGCATGGGATGCTTACTTACGTGAGAATTACGTAAAAGATGATCGCTACTTTACACTCAGTAGGCACACATTTTTTATCGGCTGGCTTTACACAAAAAATAGGATAAGTGACCGACAAATAGTTTTCTTTCAGTGACCTGTAAAGCTTCACAAAACCAGCGATACATTAAAAATATAGGGTTATAAATTATGCAACTAATGATGCGACTGATCTTCGCCAATGGGATTAGCAGAAAATTATTAGATACTGATTTTCACCCTTCATTTTCAGCAAATACTGATTAGGTGATTAATTCTTTAATTTAATATCGCCATTTCGATAACCAACAATGGAGCATATTTGCACCTATTGTCGGATGCTGTATTGTAGCCATATGCATCAGAAAGACAGTAGTATTTGACGACACGAGCGCTACCTGTTGAGAACTTGAAAATGAATTAACATGCACGATGTCTCTTTTTAGACCTCACAAACAAACAACATTTGAGACTAAAAGATGTTGCAAAATGGACTATGTTCAGGTATGTCTTTTGTGAGTATTTATTGTGAAAAAATGTTTTTTTATTCCCGACATGAACACTCATCCAATATAATTTCCACAAATAGTGTATAACAGCAGTTAAAATGTTTTTTAAAACAAACACACACACTCGTTTGGTCATTTTTTCACGAGAAAATATATTTGCATTCTCGATGTGGTTTCGCGTGATCCGTTTTTTTGTTTTAAATCGCCCTCAAATTAAACTTCTACTCCTGCTTACGTTCGTTCGATCGGATTCTTCGCGGCTGTACTAAATCTTATACAATTTCGCATTTGTTCCACACAAGCCGCAGCTTCTCAGCCGGTTGCTTTTTGTTCAAATATTTACATGAAACACAAATCAGCTGCTTCCATCACGTAACCACGTACGCAACACTCGCACAATCGGTTTCAATCACACCAGAACACACACACACATACATACGGATTTCGTCCTTCTAAGGACTCTGCGTGCTAGTGCTTACCAATCGAATCGCTAATAATACTCTCCCTCCGCTGCCTCGCCTTCCCTACTGCAGTAATGTGTTCGCGACTCATCCATTCATTCATTCTTTTCCATTTAGATGCTTTTCGAACGCTACACCCACCTCACTACTTCTGCACGGGGTTCGCATTTCAATATTGGTTTAAAATTATTACACTTACATATGCGAACGCGAAAGTTTTCGGAAGTTTCCGCTACGTGGAGGGGAGGGGGTTTGCCATTTCAAATGAAAACGCATCGCTTCATCAGTCCGTTTTTTAGCATTTATCATTAAACCCCGTCTCTAGCAGACGCAAGAAGACCAGACACAATCCCCTACATATTTACTATTTACAAAAACACCTCGCGCACGATCTCCCGTTTGTGGGCTTGGGTTGTGTTCTAACTGTGAGAGTGTGCGAGACAGGATCGTGTCTTAAACATTTATACAATTTCGCAGTATGTGTGTCAGTGTGTGTGTATGTAAGTGTACGCCAGTGTATGTGGGAGAGTGCGTGTGACTAATAACATGCATGATTACATCTCTTCAAGAGCTTTTTAAGTTTCGTTCTTCCTTCTTTCCGTGTATGTGTGTTGTGGTTGTGTTGCATGTTTTATTATTACCTCTATTACATTGTTTTAAACTAAAGTGTTCCTGCTAGTAGTAGAGACGCGATAGAATCTGCTTTTTAAATATATATATATATGTTACAAAACATCATCACCTACGACGCTCCAAACACACATACACACACAGACCAAACATCCCATTATTAAACCCCCTTTTTAAGTGCAACACCCCCTTCCGGTCTCTGCTTACACGCATCCCAAAAACACAAAAAAGTCTTTCCTTTACGATTTTAATTTCCTAAATTGTTCACGTGGTTCTCGCAGCTTGCCCTCGTATTGTTTTGTTTTTTTCTTCTCTTTTTTTGTAAGTATAAATTAATATCTCTTATAATCCAGGACACACTCACACACACGCACACAAACTCCCCGACCGAACTATTTTCACTCTCTCTTGTTCTCTAAATTTTCCAAACACTCGCACAGTTTCATTTTCGAACACAGTTCATAAATATTTCTTCTCTTAACACCTTTTTTAAAATTATTTCTTTTCTCCTCTCTTCTGCTTTCGACGCCTTCATTACATTACTTCTATTTCAACGACTTCGTTTGCCTCTCACGTGTTATTTCGACGATTCGGTTGTTAGATACTAATTCTTTTTAAGTTTATTTCTGTTTGTCCCAATAGTTCACAGCAACGCAGTTTTACGTTTCTCTGCGCGAGAATGAATTCAACGGGGTTTGTTCAGTTTATGTCCAGTGTTCTCTCCCTCTCTCTCTTTCTCTCGTTTTCGCTTGCTCTCGATAATGTTTTTCGTTGCTGATTCCAAAATGACTGTTCGTAAATACATTCCAGCGTACATCGTGCGTGTCTCTTCACAACAGGATAGATTTTGTTTTGCCTTTTTTAGCTTATTGGTTGCCTCCTACAAAAGTCTGCATAACAGAACACAAAACCGTAAATTGTGTAACCCGTAAAAGCAAAACCACACCATATTGGGATAAATACGTAATAAAATGAAAGCAAAATGGGGGAGGATCAAAGCGGTTTTAATGGCGGTTTTAAAGTTTTTTTTTTGCGTTCTGCACTGTGCGCTGTGAATCCTATACCTTGGCAAAGGCAAAGACGATTTGCGCATTTTTCTACAATAGAATTCAATTCTAAACCGATAATGGGAATGCAGCACAGTATTAAGCATGTTTTTTTCGTAAAGCAAAGTACAATAATCCCTAGAATAAAGAAGAACGGCGATGATAATCATAGGTTGAATGATTCAATCTAAGCAGACATTGCCATTTGTATCCAGAGCAGTGTCACCAATTGCAACGAAACACTACGGAAGAAGAACTAAACAAAACCAAAAGCAGCGCACTCTCGGGAAATGGATGCATACATGAGGTACTTGTATGGTTTCTCTTTTGTGGTATCTTCGCCCCCCCCCCCCCCCCCCTCTCGCGGAGCATAATTGTGGTAGTAGTAGTGGTAACACAGTGGATTCAAGGGGGTTCGCG
Organism: Anopheles dirus; assembly: GCA_000349145.1. Classification (NCBI taxonomy): domain Eukaryota; kingdom Metazoa; phylum Arthropoda; class Insecta; order Diptera; family Culicidae; genus Anopheles; species Anopheles dirus. The sequence continues at coordinate 1,582,347 of KB672857.1, read as the reverse complement.
AGTTGAGTAGTTGATGGAAAGTTGTGTTGGTGTTACTGCGCAGGGATTGAGGGATTACGCTTCGGGGTCTATTCGTAATCACCGTCACTGCCATCACTGTCCTCCTCGGAGCTGGATATTTTCCGTCTCCTCTTCTTGGTGCTCCGTGCCGTCGATTTGCCGCGGCTGGCGGCTCCAGTGGACGATGATTTTGGCGTCTTCGGTGGCATGGCGGTGACGCCACCGTGATTGGACGACGTTCGATTCGTGCTGTAATCCTACCGAATGATGGCGTTAGAAATCGCGTCTCTCCCCCACGCCCTCCGAATCCCACAACCCTAGACACTCCCCCCCCGGTCTCTCTGTAGAACTCTATTGCACACGAGAATATCCCCCCACATAGGCTGAAACACTCACATTCTGCTGCACTACAGGCACCGTCACGTTGTTCACGTGAACGTTATTGCTTGTTCCATCGGTATGATTATGTGGCTGTGGCTGCTGTTGCTGCTGCGTTCCCGCGTTCCCGGATGCGGACGGTTGCTGCTTCACCGGCGTACCGGCGACAGAATTTGTCTTTTCGTCTTCATCCAGCAGATCCGGATCGTCCGGATCGAGCCTCAGCATCAGCTGCTTGAACTGTGTTTGCAAAACGAGGGAAACAAACAGTTAGCATACAATTGTACTGTAAAACACAACCAGCGTGTCAAGTGTGCGTAAAGTACTCACGTCTAAATATCGTTGCACCAGCTCGATTCGTTCCTTTTCAGTCTGCGCCCCACTGGTGGCCCGATTTTCCTTCAGCAATGTGATCGTCGCCTTCGGATCGAACATCGAGTTGGATCGCCGTTGCATGGCTTTGTCGTAGATTTTGCCCGATTCCGACGGGGAGTAGCGAGAGATTTTGCTGAACACGATGCAATGGGGAACAATTAAAATGACGTGAAAAAATCGTGCAATTAATTCCAATCTCAACCTAAAGATCGTATCGATCGTTAATCGTGATTTTGCAGTGATTGTAAAGTGAAATGAAGTAAGAATCAATATTTTCAGTATGCCACTAATACGGACGCTTTGCGGAGAGCTTAAAATTATCATAAAACTGAACCATTTTGCCTACCTGTCGGTGATACCGTATATGTCCTTCAGATGTTGCTTGAGTATTAACAGAAGCATGCAGCCCTGTGCAGACCGGATACAATTTTCCAAATCAGACGTATCGTCGGGAAGCCGATTCAATATTGCCTCCTGATCGTCATCGTCGTCATCTTCGAGCGGATTGTTCACTAATAAAACGGACGGGATGGGAAGATTGCAGTTAATATCGCATGGCACAGGTGATAAACCGGTGAAGCTGCTCACCTTGTTCGGTGCTCGTTTCCGTGCCGGGCAGTGGCTTTAGCCCTTCGCGAAATGTCGCCAGCAGGTTCGTACCGGTGACGGAGATGAGCACATCGACGTGGTGGATAATGTACAGCGGTTCGTCCTGCACTGCGTACGGGAAGTAGGCCAGATTGTCCGCAAGGTACAGCATTTGCCGCAGGCTAATCTTGCCGTCGTCGAACTGCTTCGTGATCGACTGGATGAGCGCACGGCGCTGGGGTTTCGTGCTACGCAGCAGCGTGTACAGGAAGCCGTTTAGTGCCGACGGTGGTTCCTGCGGATCTCGCACCCGAAAGCCGCGCACGATGCTGGCTTCGTCACGCCGCTGCAGCAGCTCCTGCAGCTCGTACGACAGCTGCATGCCGGCGTGAGATTTCATATTTACAAAGCCCGGATACTGCTTGTCGATCTCCTGCAAATGCCGGTCCGCACTGTGTGCCACCTGTGGGTGAGAACGAACGATCATGGATTATTATTCGTTTACTTATTGATTCCATCTCGGCCTTCACAAATCTGTTCGGGGGCTGTCTGCCAAGAATCAAATCTCTTACCTCCTTTTCCGGATCTGTACTTAAGCATATTAGATAAGGAACTATTTGTACTGGATGGACTAAGCCTTGCCGCAGGACAATCTCGACGACTCGCATCGCCCAACTCCGCACACCACAGTCCCGGTGCAGAAAGCTGCGCAGTATCTCCTTCAGGTAAATCTGTATCACACGACTCGCCATACCGGACGACACATCGCCCATTTCCTTTAGATCTTCCATCTGTGACTGTTTCGACCCTGAAACACGACCGAAGGAAAAGGCACATATGAATCAAACCCTCGACGGCGAAAATAAAGTATAAACGATATCGAAGCACTTACATTCCTTATCGTTCCGCACCATCTTGTTCTCTTCCTCCGTGAGATACATGAGAATGTTCTTCAGCACCGTGATCTTCATGTCGGTCAGCACCTTCTCCTGCGTGAGCAGATAGTTGTAGTAATCCCGCAGCTCGACCTTCGTCAGATACTCGTAGTTTTTCACGCAAAAGTTGCCCATCGAGGTGAGCGCCTCTTTGCAGATCTCGCTGTGATCGCAGGAGAGAAAGAAGGCCAGCGTCGCGAACACGTCCTCGCAGATGTTTGCCGGCAGCGGGGTTGTTGAGGCTGGCGGAACACACGAACCGGCAGAAACGATTAATAGAGTGATTTTGTGTGGGAAGAACTCAGGTCGGAAGAATGCTTACCTTGATTGCTGGAATCATCGCCACCTTGCGGTGCCCCGTACACTTCCGGCTGGCGGAAGTCGAAGTATCGCATAATGAGCCCCACGGTGAATATGCTGCGCCTGAATTGTGGACGAAAGAACTGCTCGATAGGTATCGACGGATCCGACGCGAGTTTGTCTTTGATGCAAACGAGGCCTTTATAGTACAGTCTGCAATATAGAAGTGCATGTTAGATTGATTTTTCTTCATCCGCCTACACTCGCGCGCGACACGTACTTTGAAAAACAATCCCGTATAAGTTTGTAATTCTTGGTGATTTTGTTCACGACGGTCGACAGGCAGGAAACACAGCTCAGAACGATCGTGCGGCTTTGCGTGACGATTAGCATCATGAGATGCGATTCGAGATCTGCTAAGAATACTTCACTAGGATGATCCACCAGTGGAACGACCTTTACAGGAAGAGAGAAAAAAGAACAATTAATATAAACGTATAGTCCATGACGCTCTCCTTCTCGTACGCACCTGTTCCAGAATTTCCGCTATCGAGCTGATGAACTTCGAGATGATCTGATTCTGGCAGCGCATGTTCAGATACGGTTCCAGCGAGATTGCATGGTTGACCAGCAGCTGCGGCTGAATCTTGGCGAACAGGTGGAGCGCCGTGATGCACCCGACCAGCCGCGTATTCTCTGCCCCCTCCAGACGCATAGTCGCCTCAACCAACCCGTCCACAATCTGCTGGCAGGCTTTGATCAACGTTTTGGGAATTTCCTTCTTCAGCTTCGAGTCCTCTTTGCTCTCCTTCGGTTCAAATATCTGGAAGAAACGGAAAAGAAACGCATTTCATAATGGTGGCACTCACACCAGGCGCGTGTTTCTCGCAGCAGCGTACCGTTTTCAGTAGAGCATCGAAACCTTGCGTTCCCGTTTCATGGGACGAACAGACCACATCTATAATCTGTGTAATTTTCCTATCCATTGCAGCCTGCAGGAAGTGAATGTAGGTCATTAGTTATTGACTGATTGCTGATTGCTGTACAAAGCACCACTCACCTTATCATTATCATTGCACGGCATAAACCACATCGTCATGAACACGTCCATGACCAGCTTCTGGATGCCTTCCTCGTCGTTCACACGCCGGATCATCTTGACGCAGATGTCCGGTATCTTATCGTGCGCCGGATACTCCATGCAAATGTCGCGAAGTATTTTGATTACCCGTTTCCGCACCGAAACGCCCGTATCCTTTTTACGAGAATGGGGGAAACATAATTAAAATCATGGTTTTGGATGAGTATTAACTAAATCTGACGGAGGTGGTCGCTTTAAAGTTAGCGATGCCGATAACGAAATCTCATCCGAATCTAGAAAACTAGCATCCAATAAGCAACTTACCAGTATTCGCTGCGATATCATCTCGTAATACTGATCGATCAGGTCCGGATCGGACAGGATGTACTTCCCCACCAGATCTACCGCCGCTTCCCGCACCGAGATGGCCGTGTCGAGCAGCTTCTGCTGCACGCCCATCTGCATGTCCCGCCGCGCCAGCACCAGCTGATCCACCTCGACAATGTTCGCCAGACACTTCATCGCGCGCGTCCGTATCGCGACGACCGGTTCCCGCACCACCAGTATGATCTTCTGCAGATACTTGTCGTAGCTCTGCGAGAACGACCGCTTGCTCGCGAGGTACTGCGCGATCAGGTTCGCGTTGCTGTAGTCGATGTACGTTTTAATTTCGTAGCTCGCCGCACCACCTCCACCTTTCCGCGGGCCGGCGAACGGCGCCACCTGGCTCAGGTAGTACTGCTTCCGGGTGTCCAGCATCCGGAAGATCTCACTGTTTAGCTCCTGATCGATCTGGCCGTCGCGCATGGTTCCCCCGCCGCCGCCCGTTTCATCCCCATCCGAGTCGTCCGCACCGCCGTCCGATCCGTCCGAGTCGCTCGTGTAGCGTTTGCGCTTCTTCGCGGCGGCCGCCGCTGCCGCCGCCTTCCGGCGCGACGCGTACCCCTTCTCGCCCTCGGCGATCTTCTTCTTCCGCTGCATCATGTCCCGGTACCACTGGGTGATGTAGAAGTGGCGGGCGTGATTCCACACCACGTTGCCCTCGTGCGCGTTCACAGCGAGAAAGTCGAGCAGTATCTTCTGCAGGAACTCGGTCCGCTCCTCCTCCTCGTCCAGCTGGAACTTGCTGTTGCCGTGCGGCTCGTCGCCCTCCTTCTCCTGCTCGATCTTGATGTACCGGATGAGCGTGTCCATCGTTTTCACCTTGCAGCGCGACTCGACCGTGTCCTTGCGCAGCCGGGCCGCCACGATGCCGAGGTACTCGAGCGACACGACCCGTATCGACTGCTCAACGCCCTTGTCCGACATCTTCTTCACCAACATCGTACCGAGCAGACTGAGCAGCAGTTCGGCCGCCGGCCACTCCGGCTTGTTCACCGTCGTCAGCAGATCGTGGATGAAGTTCTCGAACAGTGGACGGAAATCGGTTTCGTTCGAACGGCTCTTGCACTTGTCCAGGAAGGTCGTGAGAAAGTTACCGCCGATGCTGAGCGCCGTGTTGTACTTGCCGAAGATGAACAGATCGGTACTTTTGCCGCCGGTGCCGCCGCCGCCACCGGTTGCGTTCGTTCCGCTTTCCTGCGTTCCGAGCGTGTCCGGCAGTATCACCGAGGACTGAATCAGCTGCAGCACCAACGCCGTCATCATCTGTATGTTTCCCCCGTTGTTCACCAGCTTGTACGGGCGCAGGTTTCGCTTCGAATGCGGCAACCGATCGAACGACGTCAGTATGTCCGACACAATGTTCCTCCGATGGTGCGCGTATTTCTCATTCTGAAAGATCGTCGTCACCAGATCCAGACACACGAACTGCAGCGTCTCGATGTTGTCCACAAAGAACGGCTCCACTCCCAGCGACGACGCGTGAATCACGATCGTATCCACAAAGTGAAACGACTCGAACATCGTCACCAGCTGCTTCGACAGCTCCACCGTCTTCGCGTACAGCATCGAGATGCCCTTCTGCTGGTACGTAACCGCCGCCTTCTTCTTCTTCCCATCTCCGCCACCGCCTCCGCCACCACCCTTCCGTTTGCTCTCCACCGAGTAGACCGGATCGTACGACGGGAAGATGGTTTCGCGCAGCTGAAACTGCACGAACCGGATAATCGCGTCGATGTTGTCCTCCTGCAGGAACTTCGTGTGCTTGCTCGTGTACAGACAGCAGACGAGCAGGGACGCCTCCACCCCGTTCAGTATCCGCTCCACGCACTCATCCCCGACCAGATCGTCCTGCAGTTCCGCGCCACTCACGTTCTTCGCCGCGTGCACCGACCGCATCGCGTACGAGATGAGCAGCGTCAGCTTCGGCTCCGGTATCGCGTCGATCGCGTTGCGCACCTTCAGCTTGGCCGCCTCCGCACCGATGCTGTTCAGCAGCCCGGTCGGTATGCACTCGTACTGCTGCTCATCACCGTCGTCCGCCGTGGGTGTCTCCGTCTCGTCCAGCTGGTCGAAGATTTTGCCCATGAGCGTCACGAACCGCTGGTAGGTGCTGGTGGACATCAGCTCCTCCTTGCTGAGCTTCTTCACCGCGGGTGTGGCGGCCGCCGCCGGTCGTTCCACCCGCCGGACCTTCGGTTTGCTGAGGTAATCTTCCGGGTTTTCTTCGGCCCGCTCCTGGGCTGCCTTGCGCTTCAGCGCCCAGCGGGACTCTTCCTTCATCTTGCTGAAGATCTGATCGTACGTCTTCTTGCCGAGTCCCATGCGGGCGGCTAGCTGCGGTTCCTCCGCCGTGAACTGCTTCAGATCGTGCTGCAGCAGGTCCAGCTGCCGGTCGGTGAGCCGATCGAGCCGGATCGACAGCTGGCGCAGCTTCACCGTCGCGCTCACCTCGTTGAGTGGAATGAGCCGGTAGAGAACTTTCGGATCGAGCGCAGGGGTGGCGGGCTTCGGTCGATTACTGCTCGTTCCGGGCGGATGTTGTGGTTGTGCCGCCGCCGTCGTTGCTGGGCGATTCGCGACCGTTGTGGATGCCGCATTGCCGATCAACGCACCACTAACACCGATCGGACGAATGGCAGGTGCGGGGGTGGTTGTGGTAGGGTTCTGGGTGGGCACATTCCCACCACCCGCTCCCGGTGGCCGCGGTTTATTTGGGCCCATCAGTGGCGTCGGGTACCGATGCGCCGTTTGGGCCTGCTGCGGTCCCTTCATGTGATGCTGCGTCGTGTTGAGTGACGTTGCGGACGGGGCCATCGTTTCCGGTGCCGTGCTGCCCTGTGCCGGTGACGGACGCCCCCTCGCGTCCAGATGCTTGCTCTGCTGCTGCTGCAAGTATTCATTGTTTCGGGGTGCCGTCTCGGGCAGTTTGGCAAGATTGCCGGCATTGTTGTATTGCTGTTGGTGTTGTTGTTGGACTGCCACCGGACTGCCGTTGTTGAGATGAGATTGCTGCTGAGATTGTGATAGCTGCATAGGATTGTGGTTGTGTTGCTGCTGCTGCTGCTGTTGCGGGAATTGGTGCTGCTGGCTTGAGGCACTGTGTATATTATTATTCGTTTGGTTTATCACATTTGAATGCTGGAAAACAAGCTCAAAACAGAGTTAATGGGTTTGCAACAAGTCACCAACTCTGATGTTCTTACCTGTTGCTGTGGGGTTAAGTGATTTTGCTGCAACATCGTTGCCTGTGGCACCACCGCCGTCTGGTTAGGAGCTGAAACCATCGTCGTGGAACCGACCGCAGCGTATGAAGCTGACTGCTGGATCACACTCGGCTGCTGCTGGTGGTGAGTTGGATCCATCGACTGATTCTGCACAATGTTTGGTGAGTGCGAAACGATCACATTTTGATTGTGTTGTTGTTGCTGTTGCTGCTGCTGCTGCTGCAACTGTTGCTGTTGCTGGAAGAGCTGTTGCTGCTGTTGCTGCTGTTGTTGTTGCTGCTGCAATTGGCTGTTTTCTGCAGGATTGGATGAGTATTGAACATTAATCATCTGCTGATGCAGCTGCGGGCTGGACTGCTGCCCGAGCAATACTGCCGACGGTTGGGAGGAAAGGTTGGGAAAGGATTGGCCAACCAGCGCAGCATGTGGTTGCTGCGCCGACATCAGCTGGTTTAGATCGGTTTGGAAGTGGAACTGTTGTTGCTGGAGAAGCTGAGATTGCTGCTGCTGTTGCTGCTGCGTGAGCAGCTGTGTTTGAAGTGTCTGAGGGTGATGAAGTTGTTGCTGCTGCTGCAGCTGCTGTATGTCATGTTGATTTTGAAACAACTGCTCGAACGATGCCTGCTGCTGATTCGTATACATTTGCTGTTGTTGCGTTTGCATCAAATCGGTAAAGCTCTCGTTGGGAAGATTGTAAAACTGTGTTGTCTGTGATGTTGGAGCTGCGTGTGTATGCGCACGTACACAATGGCACCAAACAAAATCGAAGAAAAACACGAAAAAATAAAGCAAAAAATAAGAAAAAGAACTGATCGGGGTGCGAATCGTTAAGTGAAGATTCAAGGTGCAATTTAATAGCAACTATATGTACAGCAATGTGATTGTTTTTCCATCGTTTTGCAATCAAATAAAGGATAACTACAGCTTATAGTTCATCGTGAAAAAATATAATACATGTTAGTTACCTAATACTTGGTTAAACAACGCGTGTATACGAATACAGCATTTAACTATTATCGAATAGGTGCAGTTGGTTACTTTTATGCTTTTGTTAATCCATCACACAGCAGCCACTTCCGGATTGATCCTGCAGCAAGACTAATTAGCAAATCTAATATGCAAGCACACGGTGTTTTCATATTGCAATGTTGTGTTTTTCTAAATTATTGGATGAGTAATACAAATATTTTTGAATCTTCCCTAAACTTGTTGCTTTTCTAGAAGCGTTATTTTAAGTAATATTATTTTTGTCGTAATTTTTTGTCTGCAAGTTTAGGGAAGATTTAAAAAAATTACTGGCAAATAGAAAAATATTGAACGCGCAGGAAGTTATTCTACAATTCGAATAAAAATCAATGCTCACATCTGTGATACTCAGATTACAAATGCAAATATTTTTCAATAGAATTATCTTCAATTTTTTACAGTTTGAGTTGATGGCACAATGTACAATGATATGGCCGAGCTATGAGAGTTAAATAGCTATTGTTAATATAATGCAGCAATGAGCAGTAAGGATTAGTAGGAGCAAGGAAAGTGATGCCGGTTTCAAACTTCGTCGGCACTTACTAATTTTCTGCTGCTGCGCTACCAACTGCTGCTGCTGCTGCGGATTCCCAACGCCTAGCGCGACGGCACTGCTAAACATTTGGTGAATTTGCGGGTTGTAGGGGCTTTTGAAAACGTTCGGTCGGCAGGAATGGATCGCCTGCAGCAGCGGCGGTCCATCGAGCGGTGCGCCGTTGGCGGGCGCGACCGGCTGCGGGTACTGATCCTTCAGCTCGATGCTGTCCGAGTTCGTCTGCTCGATTGCGGTGACCAGCTGGGCGATCAACGCATCATCGCGCGTGGCCAGCAGGTTGTTCGCTTCCTCGGCCACGCGCGGATGGAACAGCAGCGAACGGTTGAGCGACGCTGACACGGACAGCGAATCCGAGATGGGAAGTTCGCTCAGCACTGGAAAGGGAAGGTGACAATGTGAGGTGTGAGCAGGAAGAAGATGATTCGATGTCCCCGGGCGGGATGATACTCACGATCCGAAAGACTGGTTAGTCCAGCGAGTGTGGTTATTGGAACGCTTGGAACATCGCGATCACTCATTGCTGCTGTTGATTGTCTCACCAACGTAAACGATCAAAACGGAAGTTACTGTGGTCACGTATTGGGATTGCGGTCACGGTCAAGTTGTGTTAGGTGTACACTGTGGCCTGCAGAAATGCTACTTTTCTTCTCTTACAGAACGCGTTTCGTTAGAGACAGCATCGATGCCTAAGAAAATGATCGATGTGTTGCTTGGTTCCTGCAGGAAGAAGAGAAGAATATGAAGTGAAGCTCATATTTTCCAAACCAGAACTAGTAGGAAAAAAAAACAAAATATTAACTAAACCAAACAAGAAAATGTTAGTTCCTAATCAAAAGTGCAACAAAAACTGCAGCATACATAGCCGGCGATATAATCATCTTCGCGCCTGCTTGGTTCGATCCGCGGGAAAATATTTTCCTTCCCGACAGTTTTGTTTTGAATGTGTAGGCTTCACACACACGCACACAGCCGTGCGCTGGGTTTAACACGGGAATATTCCGCGCGTCTTCGAGATTCCGCACACACACGCACACATACACGGACACGTCGTGCTGTCTGTTACTGTTTAAAGCCCCCGTCGCGTGAAGAAAAGGGGGAGCAGGCCTTAGCAGCGAAAACAGCGTCACAACGCACACTACTGCACACCACAACCGTCGGGTCAGTCATCATCCACCGTCCGGTCGGTCGGTTGTCTGCCTGCGGGCGAGAGTGAGAGCGCACGATACCGTCCCCGTTCGACAGAGATGCATCTCGCAACGTCGCTGCGGACACCACGACGCTCGTCTTGTCCCTGTCGCACAACGCGTGAGAAGAAAAGGGTAAACACAAGTTACGAAGCAGCTTCCAAACGCTCGCACACACACACACAGACGCACACGCGGCATCTATTCTGCACTCTGCCTGCACTCACTGTGACTCTGTGGGACAAACAAGACACACGGTTGGCGGACAGGATGACACGGGACGCAAATCATAATAATTAATCACGGGCGCAGCAGCAGCACCCCATTACTGGCCATGTGTGTGAGAGCTGGCCAGCAACAGAAAAGGGGGAGGAAATGTTCCTGCCATAGGAAGGGCCATCACGGAGCATCGGATAATGGAATCAGGAGCACTGTTGGGCTGGTGGGTTGGAAAATGCAGAGAATTTCCGCTCCGGAAAACAACGACGCCCACCACCCAGCACGCGAGTCTCCAACCTGCTCCAGCTCGCTCGCTGAGCAAGGCAAAACAAAGAAACTCTGTTCGGCCAAAAAGGCTCGGCGGCGCACGTCGAAGGGCCGGCCAAATTTCTTTTGTCCGTGTAACGTTCCAGCTTCCGTCGTTTTTGACATGAGTTGTTTAACAGATGAAGTATTTTTAAGTACATTTCCAACTCTCGACGCACACTTGGTACCTCTGCTAACTTCATCGAGAAGCAACACAATATGCACTGAGACAGTAGAAAAAAAAAACGGGTAGGCATCAGACATCCTCCGTGTAGTGGAAGTTGTGGTTTGAAAGCAAATCCACAGCCGTCATCCTGAATCTGGACCACACTAATTTCCGCGATTCCCGGGACCGCGCGTCACTGGAACTGGAGCATTTTCCACAAAGAACTCTCGATGTCCTTCTGGCCGCTCTTGACGGTGTAATTCCACCTGGTACAGCCACCGTCACCAGACTCGTACGTGAGTGTTTGTGTTCACACGCAACCACCACAACCGAAGCCTACTTTCTCGCCAGCCCAGACGGAAGAGGACGGGATTTGTGGATATATCTTTCATTGGCCCCGCGATGAAGCAAACTCGCGTTTACTTTAAACGCACACACACACACACGCACGCACGTCGCGTTCGATCGTACGAAGAAAGGTAAAAAAGGAAACGTGGATAGGGGAGAGTGAAAAGTTTAAGCATTCCACGCACCTTGCTTCTTCTCACTAGTAGTAGGCCGGGTGTTTTTTTGCCTCCACATTGTTGGTGACACCCTCACCACTACCACTACCCAGCTTCTCCACGCCGTGGAATGGAATTTGTCACCGCTCTTTCTCTACTTGAGGAGCCCAAACACCAGGTGATTGATTCCGTTTCTCAGGCTACTGGATATCGCGCGTGTGTAGTGATGTGCGTCTGGAAGGATGAGCTGCACACAATGCGCACACATACACATACACTGTGATGGAGCTTCACACAGGACACGGACGGAGGACGGTGCAAAAACAGCATCCTTCCATCGAGGCAATCACAATGCAGCTTCCGAAAAACAATTCTACCGCCAGAGGGCTACATAAAACACCGAAATCAAACACACGCACACGCTCACGCACGCCACCGCAGCCGGGAAGAAGGGAGGTCAGCGAACCAAAATATTGCTGCTCCCCTGCGTCGGTCGCAGTCAGTGAACCAATAGGAGCCCCCCGTCCCTGCCAAACTGACAGATATTCACTTTCTCCCTTTGGGGCTGGTTTTCCACAGACGCTTTTCTCCCGCTGTCGCGCGATCTTCGCGGGCCTCCTTGGTGGGCGACGGACGGTGGTGTCGGGTGAACGCGTCGTCTGCACACTACCACACACTACCCCGCGCGGCTCCCACTACATGCTTAACGAGCAACGGGGCTGACGGCGGGGGACTCTCTTTACCTGCAACTGCTGCTGCTGCTGCTGCTGCCACGGCGAACAGTGGAAAAGCATCCTTTCACATCGTCGTCACCTGCACGATCAGGACCTTCTATGCACGAAAGCGCACGCACACACACAAACACACATGCACACAGTGCCACTCGCACAACAACGCGTTGGTTTCTGCCTTTTGACCGATAAGTGCGCGATGCCGTTGTTGTTTCTGCTGCTGCTGCTGCTTATAACGATGACGATGATGATGATGATGATGGTGCTGGTGATGATAATGATGATGATGATGATGATGAGGAACGATACTCCTGCGCTGCTGCTACTGCTGCTGCTTGGCTGCACTGCACACTACACGCGAAAATACACGCAAATCGACGGGAGAACGAAACGAAATAATAACACACCGGCCGTGCACGGTTGCTGCCGTACACCGTCGGGCACAATTCACGCACGAACGCGGACAATTTCCAAGCGCTTTCACGGCCCGTGTCGTAGAGCTTCGACGTTTTTCCGTGGCTGTTCCCGTTTTCCGTACACGGGGTGGGGGGGTTTTAGTTTTTTCTTTTCAAAAATGGCGAACTTACACCGTTCCTGCGGTGGTGTTGGTGTGCGCTCGCTGCTGCTCGCCAAGGTGCGTATAGCGACACCGCACGGATGTCAGTTTTGCGGTCCGCCATTTTACGCTTTTGACAGTCGATAGCCAGAAGGGTTTTGTTCATTTTAGGAGTTTTTATCGCTTAAAATACCTGCTTCCATATTATTGCTACGCCATCGAATGTTTTTGCAGACACGAACATGTTCTCACTAAAATTATGCTCATTTTGGTAGCTCTGATGCTGAACCGAGGTTGATCCGGACTGGCCTATGCTAATAAAGAAACCTTGATGTTTGGAGGAGTTTTGAGTTCGCTACTATAAACACCCGTCGAACACCACGTCATTTGTCATCATCTGGAGGAATCAAAACAAATAAAAACCAGAGCAAGAAACACACCATCATCCTGCTTTTCGATAGATTCTGATGCAAAATAGTGAAATTATTGAAAACTACTCGGTCTGAAGCGTAGCTACGGCTCATTCCTACCAGCACAACACGGCAGAGAAGCCCAGCAATCATGAGTGATATCCAGACTTGGTACAAACAGGTGCCGCCGTTCACTCGCATTTGGCTGACGGCGACAGTCGGCATCTCGTTGTTGGCCAAAATTGGCATCCTTCCTATCGGCTATCTAATTTTGCAGTGGGCACCGACTTTCTACAAACTACAGGTATGTCGAGGAGAGGAATTGGGAAGAGATTAACAAAACCGAACCTGATATATCTACGATACGTTCTTGCAGCTATGGAGACCTATGACGGCGGTGCTGTTCTACCCACTAAACCCAGGCACCGGTTTTCATTTTCTGATGAACTGCTTTTTCCTGTACAACTACTCGTTGCGACTGGAATCGGACCATTACAAGCAGAAGCCGGGTGACTACTTCTATCTGCTGTTCTTCAACTGGTTCTTGTGCGTCATCATCGGCCTTGTGGTAGGGAATCACACTCCTGCTGTGATTGAAAATCGCGAAAACGTTCAATGGCGTTTTTCTGTTTCTTTCTTTGCTAGATGGATTTGCCCATCCTGATGGATCCGATGGTGCTGTCGGTTCTGTACGTGTGGTGCAAGCTAAACCAGGACGTGATCGTCAGTTTCTGGTTCGGTATGCGCTTCAAGGCGATGTACTTGCCGTGGGTGCTGCTAGCCATGAACATGATCCTTTCCTCGGGGTAAGTTGACGTTTAATTGTGGTCTGTTAAAAAGACTTTCTCACACTTTCCATTCTCCCGCAGAAGCATATTCTCGCTGGTGGGTATCTTCGTCGGACACGCGTACTACTTCCTGAAGTTCAGCTACCCGAGCGAACTCGGTGGTCCGAGTCTGATCGAGACACCGTTCTTCATTAAGCGTTACTTCCCGGACGTGACCGGTGGCACCCACGGATTCGGTGTGCCCCCGGTCGGTCAGCGTCCGGTGCAGCAGCAGCAGCAGCAGCAGGGAGAGATGCCTGGTTTCCGACATGCCTGGGGCCGTGGTCATACGCTAGGACGTGATTAAGGGCATTAAAAGACGTTTGAAATTAGCTGTATATAATTACGCACGCAACGCACCGAAAGTGAAAGGATGGTAATGTCGTCGTCATCGAATCCTCTCAACACAGCTCTGGTCATCGAGATGTTCGTAATCTGTCGTAATCGTGTTTGTTTCAATTAGGAGAAGTCTGCGGGGACTGCCGGGATAATGGAAAAGTCGTTTTTTCTTATGTAATAAATATTTAATCTTGACCGTATTAGTATTCTCTTTCTGAGTGCTCCATTGAAAACGATGGATTTGAATCACAAATAGTGGAAAAGTCCACCGTGGTGGAGAAGGAGCAAGACGAAGGGCTTTCATCTGTCAGTGGTTCAAAACAAAAACACAAAGGAAGAACACGCAAGCCCTTCGCGCTCCACTAGGAAATGTTTTCATCTGTGATAAATCCTGCACGCAAGAGCCTTTATTCATCGCTACGGTCGATCCATCTCGGTGCAGTATGCAACGCACGGCCAGCTCCAGTTCCGCTTTCCTTCACGCGATACGAAAACAATGTAGCCAACAGTAATGCACCGCCAGTGCTCGTGCTGCATGGACTGTTTGGATCGAAATCGAACTGGAACAGTTTGGCTAAGGCGTTTCACAAGAATACTAAACCTGTTCGAAAGGTAAAATCCCGTGCTTGATCGACGTTTCCTTTTCAATAAACTTGTTGCTCACTATTCAAACAGATCTATGCAATCGATGCGCGCAACCATGGCGAGAGCCCCCACACGGACGAACACTCGTACGACCACATGGTGGAGGATTTGGTGGAGCTGTACAAAACGCTCGGTATCCAGCAAGCCTCCATCATCGGCCACAGCATGGGCGGACGTGCTATGATGCTCTTGGCGTTGAGACACGTAAGTGATCTCGCTATCGGTGTCTTGAGGCAACGTTTTTCATATCGTCACCTTCACTCTTCCAGCCGGAACTGGTAGAGAAAGCAATCATCGTCGACATTTCACCCTCGCCCGGTCTCGGCACCAGCAACACCAACATCCCGCTCTTCCTGCAGTCGATGAAAATGATCCGTATAGCGCCCGACGCAACTATCCACCAGGCACGCAAGATCGCCGACGAGCAGCTGGCCCGGATCGTGGCGGAAAAGCCACTGCGCGATTTCCTCATCACGAACCTCGTGAAGGCGGAACAGGCGGGCGGTGAGTTTCGGTGGCGTATCAACCTGCAGTCGTTGGAGAGCAATTTCAACAGCGGCGTGGCACAGTTTCCAACGCTTACGGCCGGGGTTAAGTTCAGCGGGCCAACGTTGTTCATTGCCGGAGGGCGATCGGATTATGTGCAGTAAGTGTGTGTGTGTGTTCGCTGAGTTGGTACGGTATTTTATTCTAAAAATCACCTTCTCTTCTTTTTCATAGACCGAAAGATGTGCCGCTGATTAAAACGCTGTTTCCTAATTCGGAAATCACGTACGTTAAGGACGCCGGCCATTGGGTTCATAGTGAGAAGTCGACGGAGTTCTCTAAGCTGGTTTTGAATTTTCTCAACGAGTGAGAGGATCCTGTAGTGCCATGCAAAAGGATGTCTGTGTCGAATTTGTTTCGCGTTTTGTAGATATGGAGTAAAACATGCAATTGTTAAGTTTGATACATGGTTCTTTGCGGACCTTGGCATACGCTGATGACATATGCATGATTGGTTTACGCTCTCCTATATGGTGACCAAATGATCCAAGGGAAAAGGAGGAGGCGACAGAAAACCTCAACAGTAGCCTACCTCAACAGAAATACAAATAATTGTAGGTTTTATAACTAACATAGTCGGAATTTTTCACAAAGCTTTGAAACTTTTCAAATGCATCGTTATATTTCAAGCTTTATGTATGAACATTTGAGCTTAGCCTGTGGAAATCGAATTTTGTATTTTATTCACGACATCATTGTATGAATAAAAAAGGAATAATTTTGCTTCGCCTTAATGTAATCGAGGCAATATAAATAATGAACATACATATATGTAACAAAGGCCAAAAAATATGTTCCCTTGACTTGATTCAAAATAGAGACATAGAACGATTTTATAGAGACCGAGTACGATGCTGGTCAAAAGTGGGAGAGTTTTGTTTGGAAAATTCATCGTTTCTCGCCTAAAGACGAAGATCAATGTCTAGTGTTGTTTGTATTTTTTTTTAATTTTAATTTCACATTTAAAATAATATTTTAAAAAAATATCAGCTCAATTATTGTTATATTTCTATATATTATTATATAGCAATTATACTATTGCTATATTGTTGTGAAAACATTAACTTATTCATGTTCTTTTCCAAACGTAATCTTGCTGGCGATGTTTCGCTATTTGCTCACATTTTGCAGGCGTCGTGTTTTGCATGGCGTGAGGTGTTGAATTGAATCAGCCTCTACAATGAAGAGCGACGCCATAAAGTTACATAAACTATCTTAAAGACTCATGTCATGGAAGCACCGAGGACACAGGCGGGAACACACGAATGCTTCCACATATGGGATTTCGGGAAGCGAATTAATGAGATCTCAGAAGGGACGCAAAGCTATGTACTCATCGGTAAAGAGTTGCTGGAATCACTTTCCACGCCATCACTTTCCACATCGCGGTATCGAATCTCGGTACATAAGGCATATATACGGATTTAATGATTTTTTTTAACTTGAGCTAAAGAAGCAGCTTAAAAAGATTTATATAAACATACCAAAATCGTTTTATGTTGTTTCAATCTGCATCGCATACAGTAGCGTGTTCAGCGTGTTTATCATGAAAAACAGTTGCAAAAATTAGTTACAAATATCATAACCTCCAGCTTGCTTTGCAGCAGACCTAATAATTCCGCCATCGCCACCAAATCACCGGCATCACCGTTTAAATAGCCGTGCAGACATCGTGCGCGACTCGCGCAAACAAACACACAAAGCACCATCCGCCTCCATCCGATCGATATTCCCCGACCGCGTCGGAAAGGACCGTACGTACCGGACACGGCAAAACTGTTCCGCTTTCGTTTCCGGCAGTCTTCGGTAAACGCGTGACCGAAAGAGCGATAGGAGAGGTTCGATTTTTTGCTCACTTTTACCAGACGGACGCAGGAAGTTCCGCTGGCGGTTGCTTTATTTACCTCGCGACGATGATCGTGGTGGTGGCGATGATGATGATGATGATGATGATGACGTAGAATTAAACTTCTACGTCGGCTCGGCGGCTGTCTCTGTAGTGGTAGGCGGTGATGACGTTCGCCGAATAACTCTCATTTAGTGTGAAGGGCCGGATGGGGTTTGCTTTAGGCCCTCTCTGCAGTCCCGCCGCGACCCTTCTGCATCGCTTCCAAACCGTATCAAACCGAGACCTGCGAGTGCGGTAATAAATACATAGGCTCTCGCCGTCTCGTTCTATCGCCGGCACTTCCCCCAGTCCGCCATGTTTCCCGGGACGAGGTTTTTCTCCTTTTTTTTTTCGCGCGTCTCTCGTTCGTCCCAAAACCACCCGGAAAGCTCACAAACGTGCGTTACCGCGAACACACAAGCGAGATCAGCGTTGCCGCTGGTCTCGTAACCATGGCGACAACATCAGGCTGTGTGAGTGTTTGCTGCCGCCGGAGCGAGAGGGTCGCGAACGGCAGATCGAGTCGTCGACAACCCGCACCAGGGTCCGTCCGGGGCAATTGGCCCCGGCCCTTCGTCCGCATCCTCTTCGTGTGTGTTTGTGCGCGAGTGTGTGTGTGCGCGCTTTCGTCAACCACGGCAGGACGTGTGCCTTTTTTTCGCGCGCTAGCTTTTGGCGGTCGTGGACGCGTTTTTGTTCGCCTGCTCCCTGCTCAAGGATTTTCGCGATCGCGCGCGGGTGGCGGGAAAGCCCATTTTTTGTCCTCCCTCCCTGGTGGCGGCATTTTTTGACAGTTTTAAGCGACTCAATTCGTTCTCTCGTCCAACAACCACCGCACCAGACGGTTGCCTCTGTGATGGAAGTGAAGTTTTGCCGGATAAAAGTGAGGACCTGGACCAACTGCCGGTGGAAATGGAATCCATTCCATTAGCATAACGTTGCGCGCGCGTGTGTGTGTGTTTGTGTGTGGTTATTGCGAATTTGCAAGCCGTACAATGAGGTTGCATTGTGCCGTTTAAACGCATCATCGTCGTCGTCGCCAATCGAGCATAGCGTGGTGAATTATTGATGAGTTTTTCGTGTGTCTGAAGTGATCTCCTCGTGTTCGGTTGGAACGAGAAAGAAATTAAAAAAACGCAAATCTGTGGATGCCAATTTCTGGCCGTGTCAGATGCAATGTTCCGGGCGACAAGCAAGCGACGGCAACAGGAGCACTAGATCGACGGAGTCGGCAGTTGCCGTCGGCAAATTACGCGCGTAAAGGATACGAAATAAACTGGTTGCCATGGAACCTACTTCCAGTCGTCCGTTGCCGGTAAGTGAATTGGGCGTTTTTCTATTATTTAAACCCTATTTAATACATTAGTTCGAGTTTTAAGGTAACTATTAAGCGAACATTAGTTAGCAGAACCTTTTGTCATGTTCAGGAAATTTTGAATAAGGATATTATCTTTATTCCGACGGCTGCCTCAACATATATATCAACAAAGGCTTCTTGGAACTATGTAATAATTACAAAAATATTATATAGTTAAAATTTTCGTAACAATTTTTCATAAATCCTGATTAATAAATACCATCTTCATAAATGAGCTGTACAATTGGATGATTGCACTGCTGTCTGTTTGTGTTTGCCAATTGAAATGATTATTTTTATCAATTTTTGAAGATTTTCTAACTTTTGGAACTGCTTTTCAAACTTAGCACAACAATGAGTGCGTTTGTGGTTTTGATTGTTTTCTGCTTCTGTTTGATATACTGATGTGCTCTCTGACAAATTTCAAGCATTCCAAGAAACAAACGAGAGTCCTTTAAAAATAAACGTTCAACAAAAGACAACACCGCAAAGAATCGTTTTCTGTAAAGTTTCGAAAAAAACATTAGAAAGTGAGCGAAAATAAACGAATCTCTTTTTATTCTTCTTCCTTATTTCGATACATAAGAGAGTATTAAAAGAGTCGAGCGTCTCAGCAAGAATTATGTTTCGGAAAGTGAGCCGAGCGGTGCTAGAAAGTTGGAAAATCAGTTGGTGATATTCCCAACACACTAAACATTCATTTAATCTAAATTGCATCCACGTAAGTAAGTACATTTTCTCCATCATGTAACATGGACGATATGCTTTTGCTAAAGGTGTCTGTTACATAAACACATCGGCTCACCTTTGTTTGGATTCTTCGCTTAAAAAAAAAACAAATCGCTCCTCAAACAGATTAGACGCATCTTCCGGCCCGGTGCTACACATTCAGCCATATTGCCTAACAAGCGCCAATACACCGCGCATGAAGCATCACAACCAAACGAACGTATTAAAGAATCATTAAATTGAATAAATCTGATACGGTTCAGCGCAGTGCGCGGCCCTGGCAGATGGCAAACAACATGCATCATTCGGCGCATTCGGTAGTAGAATGGAGAAAGTTTTTTTGTTTGTCCCGGTTTTACACCCGACAATCCCTGCACTCGCACTCGCTCACAGCTGCAAATGATGCATACGTAACAGTTGCGGCCAGTTGCAGTGCTGTGCCTTGTGTGGTTGTGAGCGGAGCGAACACAGAAAGAAGCATCGAACAGTGAGGGCAAACAGGGGACGCTCGGATGCGGATTCTGGTACCGCACTGCCCGAACCGCGCGGGTCGGCGGCGTTGCGAAAACCTGCGGCCACTGCATGCAACCGTGCGGCCGCCATTTTGCCGGCTGTTGTGCCGTGCTGCAGCAAATGGCAATCGTGCTGGCTTTTCGCCGGCATTTTACCCGCGAGCGTTGCTACAATTGAGCGATAAATTACATCAACGCGATGGACAGGCACAGGCACATGTGCGCTTGTGGTGGGACGCTGTATGTGTACAGTGTTCACCATGAGGTTTTTTGTGGAGTTTTGTGGAGTCATATAGTTTGGGACGTTTTTTGGAGCGTTTTAAAGCGGCGGGAAGTCACCTATTGTACGTCCCAATTAGGTAAAAACTAAGACTTTTGAGCGATTGCTGTTGGAAATAAGCATGTGGGTGATTATAAGGGGAAAATAGAGTTTATACAGTCGATCCCGCTAAATGTTGCACTAATGTCACCGACTTTTGACTATATGTCGTCGGTGACATTCAATCGATGCCTTCCAATCATACATTTTGGTCTGTAAGTCATCAGAGTGGCCATGAAGTACGGGTAAACACTGCTGATTCAGAGACTAGAACCTGCCTGTTACCCTCTATTATACACGGCTGGCAGCTCATTAGTGTATGTTGATCATAACAGCGCTACTAACTCATTTGAAATCCTAGATACCTGTTCATATTTGCCTCTATAACAGTGTTGGACAGTTTGCGTCTTATAGTTAGGATAAGTTCTGAGTTCTAGTTGTTGCTTAGGTCTCAAGAAATAGGAAGCGCAACATTGAGGTGATTTTTTAAACCCTATACTATGTCTAGAAGATGTTCAATTGATTACATAATATCCAACAAACATTAGGAACTCTGAGAAATACAGCACTTCAAGAGAGTTATAGGGAAAAACCCTCTCAACGATACTTTCTGTCAACATCCCTTCTGGCCATGTTTCGTTCCCTTTAAATTTCCGATAAAGATGCACGCCCTTGTTTACGCCATTTTTGTGCTCGCTGCAGCTTCCAGCGCGTTTTTCACCCGAGGTCCCTTCGGCTCGATCAGCACCTCGACTCGACAACAAAAGCGGTGCTCGAACGTTGGACGGAAATTGTACACATGATAATTATTTTATCGACAATTAGAGATCGTGTTCTTTTTTGTTGTCCCCGCTGCTGCTGCTGCTGCTGCTGCTGCACTGATTTTAGGCTTTTCGGTGGCCGGAAAAAGGCAACAGCAACTGCCACTGCCCCCTGAGGGCATAACATCTCGCGTAAGGTCTCTTGACGATGATGGTGATGACGTTGGAGGGCGTGTAGGGTGTGGTTGTGTTGGTGAGCGGAAAAGAGTCCTTTCCCGGAGCAGCTGGCACGGTGATGACGAGCGCCATATGTGGGCTGCTTTCTGGCAGGCAGGCTTCCGTTACGTGAAAGGGCAACATTTAGGCGGTTTTCGCAGCGTTGCGTCGTTTGCTGCTGGTCGCGCGCCCGGAAGAAAAGCGAAAGCCCCACGGTGGGGTGTCAGTTGATCTCACGCCACGAGATCTCTCTCTCTCTCTCCTTCCTGGCAGTGACCCACGGAGGGGGTCCTCATTTTCTAGCAGGAGCCTTTTTCAAATAAAACACTTCACCATCAGAAAGAACCCGTTGTGCATTTCGGCGGTCGGTTGCCGCGAGTCGGCCAGATTTCGCTGCTCGGAGCATGCCCGCCAAAGTGGCCGTCCTGCTGGGAACGCGAACTGCCTGCAGCGCCCCGAAAGAGCCGCTGCTGGTGAGGTCCTGTTTTGTCTGCACAATGGCGATCGTAACGGATATTTGTGCCTTTTTTGTATAGCGAGATGGCGCGAGCGACAAAGGACACAAAAAGCGCTAGTGGTGCTAGTCCTGTGGTGTTTGAGTCTGTTGAACGCGTTTCACAAAACGGTGTGAGGTCAGCAGGAGCGTGTGTGTGTGTGTTCACTGTTCAATACACGGCGCCTGTTCGCGGTTTCGATCGATGTGTCGACGTAGCGGTACGAGAGACCCTTTTGGATGGGTTTGAAGCAATGCTCTTTTTTCGCGACAGCAGTAATTGTGACAATCGCCAGGGGAGATCTGGATCGAAAGTGGCCAATTAGCGTTCATAAGGGTGCAGATGGTGGGTTCGGCGTGAACAGCGTGATTTTACAGAAGCATATGCTGTACACAGAAACCAGTCTGTGAGAGGGTTTCCAACAAAACTATCTATGTGTATTAGGTGTTGGTTAACGTAACAAGAGCCTGCTCCCTAATACAAGAATCGAAGAATAGAATTTTGAACAAAACTTGAAACAATTTTTTGTATGATAGACAACTGTTAAGATAGGAGCATTCGGCAGGATTGGCACCATCTTTCCATACACAAGACACCGACTATTTAGTAAACAAGATTCGTTATTCTAATGAGAATTCAAGCCTAAGTCACATACATCAAAGACAAATTTACTTCATTATTGAAAACCATCTAATATCAGATAAATGTCTTAGTCGTTTTTCATACAGATCCTAGAAAAATGGTTCGTTAAAAAGCACACCTACCGGTAATGTGTCACCACATGACCATTTCTGCGTGCGTTCTCTTTCTTGCGAATCGAACAGTTTGAAACGGGTCCAACTCTCGTCCCTTGAGCTAATCGCTGTCATGCGAGAAGGTGTGGCTGAATGAAAAATGCTTTGAAATATGTCCCCCGGTCTTCCCTACCATAGCCTGATTGTGCCTGATCGAACCCCAAAACTCCTGCCGTCGGATGGTCAACGTTATCGCTCAAATGTGCGTTCTCCCACACACACACTCACACAAACTGTGCTGACCGCTTCGGGTCAGCTTTGATTGGGTAATTTTAGCACAGATTATGGTCAATTCCGGGAT
Source organism: Anopheles dirus (assembly GCA_000349145.1). Taxonomy (NCBI): domain Eukaryota; kingdom Metazoa; phylum Arthropoda; class Insecta; order Diptera; family Culicidae; genus Anopheles; species Anopheles dirus. The sequence continues at coordinate 1,559,697 of KB672857.1, read as the reverse complement.
ACGCCGAGGCGTAACGTGTCCATTAGATTAATCGCTTACCCTCCGTTGGAGTTGGCCCGTCCACGTAGGTGTCGCACATTGTTCACACGGACACCCGGTTCGATGTCCTGCCGTCCTGCACTCGGTTGGACATTTTTAAGCGCAACCCCCGGCACATTCTTTGCTTTACATTCCTGAAGGGAAGGGAGGTTGTTTTTGAAATCGTATTGAGCGATTGAGCAAAGTTTTCAACACCGGAGGGTGTGGGTCGCTAAGGATGGTGATGTTTGCCGGTGACAGTTACGACAAACGCCTGCGACACTTTGGCAGCCAGATCACGCGACCGGAAAGGGGATTAAAAACACCTTCCGCGGTGTGGGCCAGCGAATTGAAGGGAACAGGGATGCGCATTACAAAGACCCACTTCTACTCCCGAACGCCCGAGACGTGTTCCACGAGCCCTTCTGTTAATAGGATTTAATTTTAAGGTTTGTCATTGCCTTGCTAGCTCTCTCCCACGGCGCTCACTCTGGTGGGGCTTCTGCTGAAGTCCTTGCGCGTCGGAGGATGCTGTTTCGTACGGCTTTGTTGCCAAAAACAGGACACACGCACCGTCACACCGACCGACCCAGCCTAATCCTTTCGGTCGCCTGACAACTTCTTACCGCTCCGGGCGGGAAATGCAACGATTCTTGGAGGGAGTTTCGGTGTGGGTTCTGATCACGCGGTTACGGGTGAGGTGGTGTCTCGCGGTAAGTGATTCGGTGACAAGTTTTTGATAGGATTTGTCATGGGTTGATCGGTGGAAGTTTATGAGAGATTGTGTGCGTTTTTTTAACAGGCCAAACGCCACTTAGGTAAAGGTTTTAGTTGGAACTGATGGGAGTTCTTCTTCAGACCGTTATGAAGGTGCTCTTAGTTTTGCTTGAAAAAAGATTTGCTTATCAATGTTTATTGGAACTGGTGGTGGTGTTATTCTCAAGTTGTTTTCCTATACTAATAGATCCGGAAAGGAGTTTAGAATGATGACCTAAGAACTAGAGGCTAAATGTACAACTGCGTCCTGCATTAAGTGACGCCATCTGTTGATAAGTTTCAGTTTTTTGACATATCCTGTACAAGATCACTAGATGCATTAGAAAAACCTAAAACAAATATGGAAAAATTTGAGAAGAAAACAGAGCTATAATATCCCCAGATATAAACGGATTCAAAATCTTCCAAACTTGACAGTAAAACTTCCTGCACAATAATAACAGGCTTCGAATTCTCGTCCGGAAATAGCATCTCGCAGACGCCAAATTGCCAACATCTAGTCCAAAACGTCCTACACATGTGCCGTCATCAAAACTACCACCACCTTCTCCTCGCCGGTGCCGATGGCTTCCGGTGACGATTGATCAACACAAAAGCCGGCAGGCAGCCCGAAGCGTGGCACACCGCATTGTCACCTACACTATTTCCTTGCGCATCGACCACTTCGTTGTTCGGTGTGTCGGTAGCAGCATATGGGTGAAAAAAACCCCCACTCGTGACACGAATTGCAAACCGATTAGCTTTTCCGGCGCTTCCGGAAATTGATCGAATAACCGTAGAGGGGGCGAAAACGTGTGTGAAAAGAGCTGCGCTACCGGAAGCGCCGCTGGGGTGAGGCTCGAACGATGCCCACCGAAGACGCGCCCGCCGTCCGCGTTCGGGGCTAATTTAGTCGTCCGGCGGTTAATAATCTCCCTTGCCCGAGGACCGTTCCCCCTTCAAGTGGAAGATTGCGAACGACGTCCGTGGCACGCGGCCTCGCATGTACCTACGCCCGTTTACGCCCGGCCGAGGTATTATTATCATTTGCGATTGATTTGTTTGTAATACAGTTTAAATTGTTTCCGCCGCACGGTGGGCGCGTGTGCTTGACCGGGAATCGATGGCACGTGCTTCCGGTAACGTTTTGGGTGTTGTGCAGTCTATCCAGACGCCGGCGAGGTGAGGTGAGCTAATTGTAACGTTTGACTTTCGGGCTCCCGTGTTTTAAACGAGGGGTCAAGGGTCACGGCTTGTTACATGTCGATTGTCGGTTGCCATCGCGAATGTAGGTGGGTTTGGAGTGGCAAAAGCTACACGGTGGAATGTAATATCGGAGCGGGATGATTAATAGGTAAGCGAGAGTATTAGTTAGGAGCAATGTTGCTGAAATGATTAAATACACGAGAAAACATTTGAGCAGTATTGGTAATACGTTTTATATGTTTTAGATACATCGTAATTAATTGTTTAGATTGGATATTTTAAATTATCATATCGATTGGGAAATACATGTACAAGCACAAGCACATGGAAACAGCAGCCAACTTAGTTGGAAATGTTCGTTGAAGTAATAATAAAGATTTTATAAAAGGGTTTATGCTGTGCATTTTCGAGTAAATTTGTTTAATCAGCCTGAAAGTATGCAATCTACAGTTCGAGCGTTTGATAATTGGGAGAATGTTAGGAATAAAGAGTAATAAAATGAAAATAGCGACGAAATTTCCCTTGTATTTCAAATTGTAGGGAATTTGAAATAGAAAACATAAGGCTTCATGGGCGTGATTGCTAAAGAAGATTGTCTAAATCAGGGTTGAGATCAAATTTAAGCGAATAAAATTCACAGCTTACCGGATTAAATATAATCAAGATCAATTTTCAGCCTGGTAGACATTTCCGACCCGTTACCAGTGAAGAAAATTCGATTGTTTTCGGGATTTCCCACCAACGCGTACCACCCGCGGGCAGCATCTTTTGCATTCACCGTAGGCGTCGTTGACATCAACCACCGACCACCAGCCAGCATCCCTCACGCTCACGCACTGGGTACCGATGCGCAGAGCACGTTTTCTTTCACCGATTTCCGCATCCGGAAGCGGCGGCTCGACTCGATTGGGGATTTGCGTTGATTGTTGTTCTCCGCAGTGTCGTGGTTTTCCAGGGTCTGGTGCCTGGTGGTAATTATTTTGCTCTCACCCCTCATGCCAGGCGAACGCCACGAAAGGATACGCTCGATGTCACGTGGGAGGAAAACGCCGACAGCTAACAGGATGGAATTGGATTGCCCATTTCCTTGGGAAGCGTGTTTTTTTGTGTATTTTCCCCAAAGAATAAGGCGGTTCTGGAGAGGGGTTTCGGTTTGGTGGTGAATTTGACGTGGTTGCCTTTTGAATAGTGATGGTGTGGGAATAGTGACGCTTGACGCTTGAGGAAAGGCGTGCCAGGCGAGGATTGTGTTGGTTGTGCAAATCCGTCTCATTATTGTCATCTGGGATTCGAAGGAGTGAAGAATCACACGAACACAACGAAGTGGTGGTGTACTACTTCTGCTTGGCAATACAACATCAATTATGGTTGTGTAAATCATCTTTTATACTGAATTCTTTTTAAAAGTATCACTAGGCCTGTTTTAAGATAATTTTTTAAGATAACTGTTTTAAGATAACTTATGAAAGTTTTGTGACAATATTTAAAAATAAAAATGCAACTACACCAACATCACGAAGGATAGAGAACATATAAAAGTAAACACCTTAACTGCATGATATGTAAAGGCACAATAACGAATGAATAGAAAATGAGAGTTTATCTCAAAGTAATAAAGTGCAGGAAAAACGAATGTAAAAAACAAAAAGTCATATAAAAAAGCACAAAAATATGGAACGAAACATCACATAAACAAGAACGAAAACAAACTACCAACTGTAAAGGCATGAACGAAACAATATCGCACTCAAACAAAAAAGACTAAGATCCCTCCTAGCAAGGGGTGTATTAAGAAAACGAGGGTACCGAAACAAACGCCTCGGCCACACAATCAAAGCCACCGCGAAGCGAACCTCTGCTGGGGCGACAACATTAATCGGTCTATCGGGTAGGTGAAAACCATTATCACAAACCGAAGTGGAAAACAAATACGTTCGCGCTCATATTTTCCACCCTCGACGCGTTTCCCCGTGTCAGCCACGCTCCCCCACCGGCACAATATGTTTGTTGTTCTAAATTAAAACCAAACACCGATTACGCATCGTCGATTCCGTCGGGGCCGTCGCACCACCGGCACCGTTCTCCCCTCGAGGGGGACCCGTTTATCTCCCGTGGGAGTTTGCTGTCGGGAGTTTGTTGGAGACAACTGGGAGAAGGACAAAAAAAAAAGAACTCACACCGCAAATAGGGAAGTAAACGAAGGATGTTCGGTGTGGTGTGTGGAGTGAGCATGTTGATATGTAAGTGGGATCATCTGTCGAATCCTCCTTAAGGAACTTGCGCTGCCTTGTTATCACCGTCATAATCGTCGGTCGTCGTGTTGCCGTAGGTGTGCCGGCTTTGTCTCTCGCGTGATCCGGCTTACGGACTGCTGTCGTAGCTTCAACCGGGCCCGTTGGTGTGTTGCCTGTTGGGACAATATTTACCCCCCAACAAACGGTGCAATATTTGCAAACTCGGTGTCACATCCATGTGCGAGGCACACGACCGTTTCGGCGTACGTCAGCCGAAATCCCGGCACGGACAGGGCACTAAACCAGCGGCCTGTAATAAAACAATCTGACCATTACTTTTCATTAGCGGGAGATCATTAGGGTGAAGCTGCTCCGGTTTTGTGCTAAGCACGAAGTGAGACGTTTCGAGATCGGGCTTATCCGCCGCTCGATGAGGAGATGATCACCGGGAAGGAGGGACTGACGGCTAGGACTTTGGAGTCCGTCCGCTGACCGTAACGAAATAATCAAAAGTAAATCGATGTGGGCAGATAATCTGTTTTGTTCCCTCCCCCTGGAGTCTGGGTGCACAGGTTTGCTGGACACCGAGACCGGGCTAATCCGTTCGAAAACATTCCTAATCCTGCCGGGGCCGGGGTCGGCGAAGATGAATGATGATGATCCGCCTACCTGGGAGCCGTTTCTATCGCTCTCTCCTAGAAGATCTCAAGCTCAGCCTTCGGGCCGGTGGCGGAGGTTGAGTTAAATTGAAAAATGAGATGAAAATGTAGGCCATGGCCGCTGCGGATGGCCGGAGTGCTCCGGGGAATCTGCTTATTTAATTGGGTATTGTTAGTTTAGCAAATTAGAGCAATTACAAGCGAACGCACGTGGAGAGGACATTCTGGGGACGTGAATTATAGGATTCGGCGATTTACGGGATAGAATGAGGAAAGTTCGAGGTTTCTTGAGAACCTTTTTCCAATTATAAGGTGCAAGGTCCAACGGGAGCGAAGAAACTCTTGAAAATTATCAGAGAAATTGTTTTAAGCTTTGAATTAAAACTTCATTTCAGGATGTGTTCTCTTGCCAGCGTTCGTAGCCGCTCAACACGTGCGAGCATCCTCCGGATCGCCGTAACCCTTTCCAGCGAGTGCCGTGCTAGAAACGTTCAAAAAGGCACGTTCGCGTCCGCTCGCCCCGTTCGTGGTGCAATTTTTCCTAATGAATTTTCGCCGCTGTGTGCGGCGCCGTGTGTGGTCGGCAATCCCTGCGCGACAATTAATCGCAAACAAGGCGCACGCATTCGGCCTGGCAGCGAAAAACAATGGCGCACATTGTGCCCTTGGCGTGCGGGGACCTGCGATGAGTTAACGGTTCGGGCACACTGCACTGGAACAAAAACGACCGCACACATTCAGTTTTTCGGTTGTTGTCGAATGAATAAACACACACAAAAACGTGAAATGACGCGGCGCTGAAACGTGCCTGATGCCGTCCGTCTGTCAGCCGCCAGCAGCAATCGAGTGGATCCGGGGCACCGTCGCAACGGCGGTGCAGTTTTGACATGCACAAAGTGCAGTCCCTTTTGTGTGCAGCCCTGCGTCGCGTTGACGCTGGTGGGCTGCTCGAATTGCTCGCTGGGGAACGATTCAAAAGTCTTGTTCTAGGGAACCGTTTCTTGGGAATTGAATGTTGAAGAGGTAGTTGGTAAGATGGGTTAAGGTATTCCTGCCTATAGTTAGGAGTTGGTATCAGAACAATGCAACGTGAAGATAATTTAAGATGATTCGTATATCCCATATGCTAAATTAGCTTTTTTCAAACATTCTGGGACTTGGATTCTGGTAATATTCTTCCAACTTGTTAGTCAACAACTTCATAAACAACTTCAGAAAGCTAAGTCATTCCTCTAGTAAATGTTCGTATAAATTAAGGAAAAACTCATAGATCTTCCGCAAAGACTTCATAGATTTTCTTCGTAATCAGCTTGCAAACACGATTCCTGACGATCGTAATTAGCATTCGCAACTTATATCAGGCAAAGATCTTGGCGGAACCTCACCAAAGCTTTCGCCTTTGTGATATATGATACACCGCAAATAATCAAACATCACGGCCTCGATCTCGCAGCTTCCCTCGCGATGCTATCTTCTGCTCCCACCCTGGAACCACGAATTGGATGCTGATGCCGACGGCCAGCCAGCAGCGATCATCAATGGCCGCAGTGTGTGAACGGCGGCATATCTTCCGGCCTTCCTCCTCGCAATCGGATAATAACCTCATTAAAGGATTACTCTCTGCGGGCACTTCTCGCCCGCCGGAACGTTTGGCCTCGCGTTATCTGGCACGGGCCGCCGGAGAAAACATCGATTCCACGGCTAGTAAAACAGGTAGCTTCACGTCTCGCGCTCCCTTTGACAGCGGCCCGACAAACGGAGGCTGGCCCGGCGCAGATGTTGAGCTCATTAACGGACGGCAGCGACGGCAGCCTGTGCGCTGTTCTGCGTCTCCCGCACGCTTCACTAAACCGCACCCGGGATTACCGACTCGAACCGAGCGTCCGGGCTATTGCGGTTTGGGAAACTTCATCCTCCGGCCGGGGAAATGACAGCCTCCTCACACGCGGGTCGGTCCAAAGGGAGCCCACGATTCGCTCGCCGCTGGGAGAAAGGTTGTGGTGAAAATATTTACCACCCGGTGAAAGGAAAATGCCCGATAATTTATGGTAAATATTGGCAAATATTGTGGTCCACTGCCGAGGGGTGCACACGTCGTTTTCGAAACTGAAGTTTCTCATCCACTGCGGAACGGAGAAACAGTTGAAACATCTTTTATCCTAAGGCGTGCGGGCGTAGAGAGCGGAGCGCTTTTGTTTCGAATGCGGGGGCGAACATTGTGAATACAATCTCGTACGTACGTACGTACGCACGCTATTGTTTCACATTGTGTTGCGCTCGTTGTAACATTAAGGCGAGAAAACGATTCCATCCGGGTGGATTAAGTGGAACGATATGTTTGTTCGGGGTGATTGTTTTGTGAAACATGTTTTTGCTGAAAATATTATCCCCGTTCAAATAAATAATCTTTTAAAATTATATCTCGGCAATGACTCGAATTAAATTGTAACGAGTTTCTTGGGAGTATATATAAGAGTATATATAAAAAGGTAATGTAACTCAAAGCTGAGGGATTGAAAGGCGCTAGTTCTGGAACAAAGACACAATCAACTGTCCCACTTGTAAAACCGACCTACACACGCTCCCTTCGATTGGCCTCGCGCGGTGGCGATAAATTACAAAATTAGTACCCTTCAGCTCCAAATCTGGGCCCTGGAAGGAAATGAAAAGAACAAATTGCACATTTTCCCTCCCATATTGCCAGACCCGCACCCGGCTCCCCATATCCACCTTATCGGGCTCGTTCACTCCAGCGCCGACGGCTGTCCGGTTGACTTTCAGCAGCTATTTTTCTTCCACCACCTACTTCCGGTCGTATAAAAGGGGCAGAAGGGCACTCGGGGCCCGTTTTCGAAGTAGGTCGGTTTTGTCGGCTCGAGGAGCGCCGTGTACCTTCGCCGTGGCGGACTAGATACCCGGACAGATAAGTCACGCGAGCTGGCTTGATCACGTAGTGCTTCCCGGCTTATCGGACGCATCGGATCGGACCCGGCGGGCTCGGCGGGTGAAGTGCGCGTCAAATGCGCACCGTCACGTTCTTATCGCGTCCCTTTCAGGGTGGTTTGGAGTGGCTTAGTGCTGGATAGTCCAGCGTAGAGCAGTAGAAGTTTCGATGTCGTTTACTCAATGTTTTCAAAAATTATAGGATGTCTTTTAAAAAGCCAATAACTCGTAGAAGCTCGAAACTTTCTCGAAACCTTCTTAAAAGTTCTTGAAACCATCGCAACTTGGATCACATCCAGCGAGTAGGGTGGCAGGACAATCCCAATCACGCAGGGTGAGCTGCTGTTGAGCGTATCGTACCGTTTTGATTTCGTACCAGCTGCCACTTGAAAGGCATCAAAGCGAAAGAACAACGATAGGGAGGCGAAGGCGTTGCGAGCAACTCTTCAGCGATGCTCACCTCCGATGATGATAATTTGCATAGTAGATTGGATCATGCGATTAGCCCGTACTCGTGCTACGCCGGGAGGAGTTCGGTCTCGTTTGCTCGTCGAGTTTTGGGCCTACTGCACGCTTCGCTGCGTGCGTGGTTTGTCTTTTTTTGTTTGAAGAAATCAAAGACCGTGCTGGTCGGCGGAGGTGTCGAGAGGCCCACCGTTGCCCACCGTATGGCGATAAGTCGTGACATTTTAATAGAATGATTACTCGCTGATAACGAGCGTATAATTTCTTAATCAACTTGCGCGCCGGACGTTTTTGGCGAGACGCACGAAGCCAAGAAGCGAACCCGTCGTTTCCTGTGCGGTTGGGTGTTTTGTTGAGCCAGAAACGAACGTGCACGTGGTCGTTGGACCACCGGAAGCACCATGTGGACAGATGGTGCGAGGAGCCCACGTGCGCAATGCAATAGCCATCACGGCGGAGGACTGGATTGGATGAGTCCGAGGAAGGACTCGAAACCGGTTCCGAACCGATGGAATGCTTGCACGGTACGACCGGAAGTTAGGCGAACGCGCCCGGGATCGTTTCCTCCTTGCGTGCTGGCTGAGCCCTGATTTGCATATGGATATGCTGCTGCCTCTGCGCTTAACCCTCTCCAACGCCGTTGACAGCGGTGTGGCGCATGTGGGCAGGACGCGACTTTCGACGGAACACGTGTCCCAACTTGTGGCCCAGGTGAGGACCAATCTATGAGGCGCAATTAGGTGCACGTATCGTGCTCATCGTTCGGGTTGATTTTTTGCCGCCTAAGGACTCCTTTCGAGGGCGTCAAATGGGTAATAGAACAACCCTCGAGTGTGAAATGACAACTGACTCAGGGACGAGTGTATGCATAGAAGCACATGTGCGTTTGGCGAAAAGGAATGCTCTTTTAAATTTGTTTTAAGAGTGAATATGTTAAAGAAAATGTATGCAAAATAAGATTGTTCTATAGTGGAGTAAGCGGCTACTCTATGTAAGAGTGGGGCACTTAATTTAACATATATGATTAATTTTAATGTGTTACTGATCCAATAAAGCTGGAAGAATTCATTATTCGAGCAGTATAAGTGCTCCATAAAACAATGAGAGAAAACCCTTATAGACATTCGGATTTAACGAGTTTTGACCTTTTCATTCTGGTTGAGACAAATACAGCAGTGGCTAGATACTGAGTTTGCTGATCAACAGGTTGTAAGTTCTAATCTCCTCTGGAATGTTTACGTATTGCATGCTATTTATTACTTGGCGATCTTTTTAAGCAGTTGTAATACGACCCTTGAGCTGTTCTAAGACTTTTTTTATTAGCCTGTGCAACTGATTCTATAAAAAAATAATAAAAAATATCGATTCCATTTATCATGCAACCCAATATAAAAATTAATCAAAATGCAAGAAAAACATACCATCCATCCTCCTAGGTGGATGTGAAATCCAACCCGCGACCTAACACAATTCACAATAAAGCCCACCGGCACGAGCCAACTGTCGTCGAATTGGCGTGAGCGCGTATTAAATTATATCCCGCAACAAATGCCCCGTAAGCCTCACAACATCATCGGGAAAATTGTACGAGAAGAGAACAGCGAACGAAAAAAAAAACAAGCTGTGTAAGAAATCCCTGGCAGAATAATTAACCGGAAATCGCAACACGCGTCCGTGCGCCTCGACTTTCGCCGTCAGCTGCCCCTCTTCGACGGCAGCTCGAAGGAACCGAAGTTGTCGTCCTTTAAGACGGATCCCGCCTCTTCTTGTTGCCGGCGGTTGTCCCGGTCGTGCGCCTGCAAGGACACCCCAACAAATCGAGGTACCTTCCCAGTGCACGAGCGGGCGCGCGCCAACTTCACAACAGCACCTGGGTTGGGCGGAGAAGTCTATGCGATCTCGGATCCTGCCACGCGGTACCCCGAGAGCCGGGCTTACTTCCGGTGCGGCGGAAGCGTCGCGAACAATAGCGCGTCCCCGCGTCTCGACCGGTGGTTTGTTTTGTTGAGCTGCCGAGTGGCACAATCACAATCGGGAAGGAAAAATGAGCCGTCAGGTTAGTGTTGAGGGCACAGGCAGGAGTCCCCGGCTGGAAGGTGCATTCTGCTGCATCGCTGCGTGTTGCGGACGTGATTATTTTTTTTTTTGGCTTCGTTTCCCGAATCCAAGAACAGGAAAAAAGCCGTTCGATCTTCCCGGTCCGGCGTGGAATGTGGCGTTCGTACGCTCTTATTAAAATATCGAATTATTCCCGGGCAGGGGGAAAAGACATCGACCGCTGCCGTTGACAGTGATGCAAGTTGACAAGCGTTAAGTGATCGTTACCGGAACAACAAGGGAGTGAGGGCAATGAAAAATTTGCACGAATTGCCACAGTCTACCGCAGCTGCCGTATGGCTGGGGGTTTTCGCTGACGCCAAAGGCATGATAAGGTTCTGGCAAGCATGGAAAAGGTCAAGACGTTGACGTACATTGTCACCGCGAAATGAGCAGATTGCTGCGAGGGTGGATTCATCCGTACGGCCGTTGGACTCCCAGGCAAGAATATCGTCCAGTGTACGATAAAGAACATCATAAACGATTGAAATCATCTGCAGGCTCCAATGATGTTTTGATTGTTTCTAAGCAGAAATGGAGCATAGAAAATGGAAATTTGTATTGACTTAAGTTACATACTAGATTCTACAGCTTCAAGGATACTCACCGTCCATCATTGAAGATATGATCACGTTATTATGAGGATTTTACTAAGAGAGGATGAGTTGATATCTCCAATCTCCATAAAGTTCCTAGATATCTCCATAAAGCTCCAATTTTCCTGTTTGTTCAATTTGGATCAACATAACCAAACTTATTAAAATTGACTCTTAAGTCATCTAGCGATCAACTTATCTATCGATGTGACTATCTGACGTTATGCTTGTTAGAATTCAAGGCATATCTTCATAGCGTCAGTGTTTCCACAGACAAGATCCATCAGAAGCCATTTTTACTTCTAAACAAGTACATACGTACAAGCCACACAGCTTCAGCTACGAATTCTGCAGGGCTGTTGGCTGTTGTACTTTAATACTTTGATCATCACCTATGTTTGCTCTTTATCACATCGGTCGGTCAACACCCATCGCCATTGTTTCCGCACAAAAGCTCCATCAAACCGAGCTGTTGAGACGTCCGACCTGACAAGAGGACATCCTTCTGCTCCGGGTGCTTCAGCGCTGGCGCTCAACGTCTCAACACATCCTTCCGGGCAACAGGGCCGGCGAGACATACGCGCGCGGGTCGAGATGTTTGTTTGCAGATATTTCGATTGTCCTCCGAACGACTTTGACGCTCACACACACGCACACACACACCCATACGAAAAATGGGAACCAATACAAACAGAGCCGAACGAAACAAAAACTGTTGCGGGCTGGAGTGTTTGACCGACTCTACCCAGCCCGGAAGCTGTCGTCCAGGCACGGCTCCTCCGGCCTAGGCACCGGTGGAATTGAATTTGCTCCGGCTGCTGCACCGCCAGCCTCTCGAAAGCGATTGTGACGCCCGGCCGGTGGGCTGGAAAGGACAAACTTGGGCACGTCTGGCATGAGCGAGTTGAAGAACTGCTCGTTTGTGCTCAAATGCACAATTCGCTCAAAGATGCTGTGAAGCAGGCTCCCTGGCCCAGGCTCCTTGCCCGGTGAATTCTTCATTAATTTTGCATCGTTGCTCCATTGTGCCGCCGTTGGGCACATGGTCAGCCGGTTCGTGAAAGCAGCGAGCACTGAAGGTCCTTCTGCGTGTGTACCACACGGCCACAGCACGAGACTGCGAGCGCCGGGTTAAGAATTCCAACTGGGGGCATCTTACTGCTGTGCCTATTTCCGAACATCCGGCAGACGCCGGTGCCGTCGTGCGTCGGATGTAATTCTATCTCGCCCTTTGGCCTTCCATTCCGCTCAAGGGCAGCAGCTTTCGACTGGGGGAGGATGGAACATGAGCTCGAACACGGTGTGCGCCGTGTTGATAGAGTTTGAATTGAGCAATCGTGCGCATTGTTGTGTGCCGAGGCTGCAGGAGAAGCATCAGCCGCAGTCGCTTGTGAGCAGCCTTGCGAGCTTCATTAATGTGGCGGGAACAATGAGACAGGTGCTTCCTTCCGATTCCGGTTGCTCATAACGCACACGACCCGCCCGTTGCACGAGGGCTGGCACACGCCAGGTGATTTTTACTCTTATTACGGCGCTCGGCGGATTCATCGAGCCGAGCAGACAGATCCACCCGGGGGTGGATGGTTCAACTACTTATGCATTTAACGAGGTTAGGGTTCACCCGTTTTGCTCGCTTCTATGTTCTGGAAGACGAAGTGTGCGAAGTGGACCGAAACATCGTTGCGACTTCACTTGATTTAAAAGAAAAAAAAAAGCTTTTGTTAAGCTGTGTTGAGTAATTTTACACGTTCCAACGTTTGATCCTGTTATCTTTTCCTGAGATCTATTAACATTTCTAGCCTGTTCTATAATGCATTCTATTTTAACTCCTCAATTCTTACCTTTCACTATCGCTTAAGTTTATTTTCTCTAGTCTAAACTCTAGTCTCTTTTCTGTGTTTTTTTTGTGTGTATATATACTCATACTGGGTAATGTATTGCTCAACTAGAAAAAGAAAAAACGTAGAAAAATTGCTCAACTTAATTTAGCCATCGTGATGAAATAAATAAAACAGGGATAAACATGAAAACAAAAAATAAGATACTAAAAGTAAAATGTAGATCCTCATTTATAAGCTTTTCCTCTCCATACACACACATCACTGCATATATTATTAAAAAGGGTTTGTCGGAAACTACTCTTCAACGTCATCCACTTTCGTAAGATCGCGGCGCATCGGTATCTGGGTAAGTAGTGTACTTTCCGCAAATTGGGGCGTCGACCGTGACAGGACTCGAACCTGCAATCTTCGGATCCGAAGTCCGACGCCTTCTCCATTAGGCCACACGGTCGCATGTGTGTACGTGGCATTATCTCCTATTTAGGTTCGACGTGAGTCGCCGACCATGCCGGCCGATTATGCGTACGGCACACGCGTATGACGCGGGTTGTTTACTTTTCCTTCGCATTGCATCTCTCACACTATTTCTCCACGCATGGGAGACGCGGCGACGTTTTGGGCTTGCGGGCGCTACGCGTTGCGTTTGATGGTGAAATCATCGTATTTCTTCTCCGTTTGGTATCGCCGCGCTTTTTTTGCAGTAGAGATGGGTCTTTTAGCCATGGCTATTTATAGTTTGATAGTTCGTCTCGTTCACTGTGATGTTTGTGTGCTATATACGGAAATTAGCCAAATTTTAGATTGACGTGATCCTACGTTTTTGTGCGAATTGTTACTAATTTTTATTTTTATTTATTGAGTAAAATTTAATAGTTAATTTAACATAGTACATGCTTACATATTTCAGAACTGAGAGATTTAAACTTACTTATTAAAAAAAACTAGCTTAATATAACAGTTATTTTGGTTTTTGTAAGCTCGTGTCCCAATAGCGTCCCAATGATTCAAAGTTATAAATATTTTTATTAATTTTATATAATTCTTACCTTCCTAAAACTCCTTATTAAAACTCTTAATTTGTTTCTAGCATCTCATAAAATTGTGAAAGCATCGTAGCTTCTTCAAATCTTCAAAATAGGGATATGTTATATTCATTGTATGATCATAATTAATATGTAATGCTCATTGATTTAATCATAGCTGAAATATTTAAATCATTTCACAAATGATCAAACAATTTTTAATGATCTTATTAATGATTCAAACGAGAAAATGTTGATTATTGACTACGGCATCAATATAATGAATTTACTCAAGCACTACCCATTGTTGAACGGTCCTTGCGTTCCTTGAAGTCGGAACCAGGAAGCAAGAAGCTTCTCCAGCTCGCCAAGAACATCCCCAGAACGCCATTTCGAGCGGCGCACAAAAGATTGTTCATATTTTCACGCTTCACCATGCTTCTCCCTCGGTGCCGGGCGCAGGTGGAGCTTTGGCCAATCTTTCTCACTCCCTCCGCCAGCTCCTTCGCCGGTGTTGAGCTTTCCCTGGCAAAGCTGAGCTGCCTTTTTTGCTTCCCTCTCGACCGGTTTGATTCTATTTACTGTTTGCTTAATTCCACCCCCGGTACAAGGCACATTCCAGCACTATATGGCTATTTCCGGGCAGCAAAGGAACGGAGTGACGGAGATTCGGATTTGTCAACTCGGTGGTCTTTTCAAATTAAAATAGAGAAAGAGAGAAGAGCTTTGGGGAGTAGCGAAACGAGGAGCAAAAAAGAACCGGGCCCAGCCCTGCCTGAAGTGTACGATAATGAGCTAACAAGAATATAGCGAACGGCCGGGCCGGCAGAAAACCGGGGGGTCCTTTCCGCGTTTCGCGATGTCCTTAATGTGCTTTGTAGTGGATCTTTCGCTGCCAGGACATAGCGTGTTTGCTCATCCACTCAGAGGTCGGTTTCAAAGCCGGGCTGCACGGGAGAGAGTGAGTGAGCGAGTGAGTGAGTGAGAAGGTGAATTCCGCGTATTTACCGGGTTGCCGCTAAAGGAACGGCGCGTGCGTCAGGCGAACAGGCCCGTCCCGACCAATGCCCGACCGCGAGGACGGCTCGGTTCCTGGGTGATGTGACGAAAAATAACGGGGCGTCACCGGAGCAAAAGGCGCTTTCCAGCCGCGCATCGATTGATGATGACGGCGATGATGATGATGATGATGGTGATGAGGACGACAGGATGAGCTCTTGAGCGAGGGGTCACCCCGAAGTGGGCAACATTCGGCAGGCTGAAAGGATGCAGACGGAGATGGAAAAAGCGAATTTCGGTACTCGATCTAATGAAAAGAACATACACAGCGCACCCAACGAAAAAAAAGAGAGCAAAAAGGACCTTCTCTGTTAAGTACTGCTGGCAACGGTGAGAACGGTGTGCTTTCTCGCTCTCCCTTCTCCCGGCACAGGGAGCACGCACACAATGAACCGAGCAAGCGTGTGTCTGTTGCCGTGTGTACATAGAATGTCCTTTCTCTGCTGCCGAGCGTCGGCAGCGGTTAGAGCAGTAGCTGAGTCCTTTTTGCGTTGCTCACGGTTCAGCTCAGTCCGGCTTTGAGTGTGTGTGTGTCTGTGTGCGTGTGCTTGTGTGGTGCCTCTGCGCAGGCTGCAAATGTCGGCGAATGAGGAGCTGTGATTTTGTGTCGAAGGGACACAGGATCCCGTCCGTTCGCCGGGAGGGAGGGGTCTCGCAGGGATCACGGTCGGACGGGCGGTTTGCTATTCGTCGTCCTTTTTACCCTCGCACGGCTGGGACCGGGGGTTTTGCGGGTACCGAGTCCGGGACCAGGAGCTGGCCGAGTTCGCGTTGCCACCGTCAGAACAGTTTCAGCTGCCGGACCGGTTGGTATTGCGCACAGGATACAGTTAGAGACCGGGAACGTTTCTGTGCGAAGTCGAAGTGAGCGAGCGTGTAAATTGGGCCCGAAGTGATAGCGATAGACAAACACCAATCTGCTCGCAGCGGAAGGAAGCGTTCTTCCATCCATTACTGAGCCCATCATCTCGAGAGGACGGCAATTTTCCGTGAAGAAACACGCCTCAAGAAGCGTATGTGCTCCATGTGCGCGTGTGTGCGAGTGATAAGACGGCCGTGTGTGTGTGGGTTTGCCATAAATTAAAAGGACCACTTGGGCGATCAATTGAATTAATTTCCTTAATTGAGTTTCCGACTTCCGAACCACGCATCAAGCAAAGTGTCAAGTGTGTGTGTGTGTGTGCGTGTGTAAAACAATTGAGTTCGAGTGGGTGCGAAGCGAGTAGTAGATTAAAAGCCCACCAGTGAGGCAAGACGATGATGCTGGTACGCAAATAGAACGCATTTTTTTTTGTATGCAATCGACTCAGAAGCGAGTGAAGTGAACATTGAGGAGAACAATTTGTAGATGCAAGTGGTGTCCGGTTTTGTGAGAAGAAGCATTCGTTCGGAGGACGTTAGTGTGGCGCAGTGAATCGAACGAGACGAAGAGGTTACAGCCGAGCGTTTCGGTCGACGATCTCAACAACATGGTTTATTTCGTACGTATTTTTGTCTAATGTTTTGTCTACTTCTGGGTTGTTAAGACTGTTATAAGAGCTGTAATATTTGGATCTGGTCTGCTTGTGTTATTACTTTTGCATTTTTAGGCATTTTTCAACATATCTACGGATGTTGATCCTATTCGGACAAGAGAGTATCTGTTTGAAATTGCTTCTATATCTCAAAACAAAACAATAATTGAGAACTGGAAAAATAAAAATAACATACACAACATATAACATTTACAAAGCTGTTGTATTATTCATGTTAAATTAAACTCAACTTATATTGATTTGCTTTTATCAGTTTGGCACCATTGCAGACATCTTAGTACATCGTAGAGTTCGTCTACTAATTTATTTCCAAATCAGTTCTTCTTTCTATATATCAAACACCAGTATTATGTAAAGTTTACCTCCGACCTCAACACCCTTTGTTGCATTCTTCTATTGTGAGAGATTCGAAAACATTATGCAAATATTGAACCAACATTTCCACTCTCACACGCATGCTCTTGTGTACAATGGCCGTTTGAAACTCAATGGCCATAAATACCCTCCGTATTCGGATCAACGGTTCCACAACAATTAGCGATTGAATTAGTGTGTTTATTAAAATGGAACTAACATTAGCAGCTGCACAGAGGGGTCAAAGATGCATTGTTCCGGTCGTCGTTGTTGATAAAACATAATTAATTCGGCAAGAAACCGAATCCGGAATGGGGAGTGAATTCCGATGGGCGTGTGTCGTGTCGTGATTGTTTTAGAACCGGCAACCGGATTTCGGACTCCTGTCGATGAGGGGTTCGCGGTCGCGGTTCACGATCAATTGTCCGATCAATCACGCCGCGAGTCCGCCCGATGTCCTGTGGCTTTGATTGAGTTTGAATGTGTGATGATCTAACCGAGACCTTCTCTCCGTTTGTCTGCTCCCTTCCCTCGCAGAGTCCCCGTGGCATGCAGGAACCGTGTAGCCCACCAGGAATGCCGCTAACAGCGAAGAGCCCCACGATGGAAGGAGCCGTCCGAGCGGATCTTACTCCCGTGCCCGACAGCGAACCGGCGACGGAGGTGCCCAGCACGCATGGGGTTGCCGCGAGTACCACCACAGCCACGTTGAGCAGCATTGCGGCCCGTCCGGCGGCAAAGATCCAGCGTCCCAGCGGTGGGACGCTGAAGTTTTCGATCGCCAACATTATGGGCCAGGATCGGGACCGCGATCGGGAAGAGGAGCGACGCGAGGAGGAGCATGACGAGGATGAGGAGGAGGACGACATGGAGGAGGACGTCGATGAGGACGATGAGGATGCGGTGGTGGATGTGGCGAGCGAGGACGACACGATCGAGCTGTCGATGACGTCCAACAGTAGCAGCACTTTGCTGCGGAAGCGTCGTTTTAGTCACGATAAGTCGATGAGTCCGGTGTCGGCGTCTGGTTCGAGTCCCTGCTATGAACTCCCGTCGACGACGGCAACCTCCGTGGCGGAAGCGTATGACTCCGCCTTCAAGAAGTACGTCCCGAACTCGATGCATCAGTTCGTGGCTAGCAATCGTCACCAGGAGCTGCTCAGCCAGTACCCGCTACTGTACTACCCGGGCCAGTTGATGTGTGCTGCGGCACAGTATGCGGCCCTAACGCACCAACAGCACCACCACCATCATCACGTCGCAGCGCTTCATCCGTACGCGGGCGCGGCAGGTCGTCTGCACAGTCCCACGCTATCACCACCACCGCAGGTGCCCAGTTCGGTCGGAGCGAGTCCGGGCGCACACGCTCACGGTGCGCTGAACGGACGTCATCTCCACGGTGGACCGCACGGACACCATCAGCTGCTGTCGGCTGCGGCAGCGGCAGCAGCTGCAGCGGCCGCCGCTGCAGCCGCAACCACCCACAGCAAGCCGAGTGCGAAACGCTCCAACCTGAACGTCTCCACGAGCAGCACCTGCTCGTCGGTGAGCTCCAGTGGCGGCAGCTCGACCGGTGGCTCTCCCGGGGGTAGTGGTGCTGATGGGTCACCTACAGCTGCGGCTGCAGCGGCCGCTGCAGCAGCGCTGGCCGCGAAGCAGAAAACGTTCGCCTGCCCCGAGTGCGGCAAAGTGTTCAACGCGCACTACAATCTGACGCGCCACATGCCGGTCCACACGGGCGCCCGGCCGTTTATCTGCAAGATCTGCGGCAAGGGCTTCCGGCAGGCGTCGACACTCTGCCGGCACAAGATCATCCACACGTCGGAGAAGCCGCACAAGTGTCAGACGTGCGGGAAGGCGTTCAACCGGTCGTCGACGCTCAACACGCACACCCGCATCCACGCCGGGTACAAGCCGTACATCTGCGAGTACTGCGGCAAGGGTTTCCACCAGAAGGGCAACTACAAGAACCACAAGCTGACGCACAGCGGCGACAAGGCGTACAAGTGCACGATCTGCAACAAGGCGTTCCACCAGATCTACAATCTCACCTTCCACATGCACACGCACAACGATAAGAAACCGTTCACGTGCAAAATCTGCGCCAAGGGGTTCTGCCGCAACTTCGACCTGAAGAAGCACATGCGGAAGCTGCACGACGTGAGCCTCGGTGGGGGACACAAACGGTCGCGAAGTTGTGGTGCGACGCCGCACCACCACCGTGGAACGTCCTCACTGGATGTGGCACCGTCTCAGCACCACTCTTCGGGCCGATCTCCTGGTCATCAGCATCCTGCGCTACCTCCTCCACCACCACCACCATCACAACCTTCGTCGCTTCCAGCGCCATCTTCGACGACTTCTATGATGTCGGCAAGTGCGAGTGGTTCGTCTGGCGCGGGTTCTCCAACAACGCACCCGCCGCCTCCACACCTCTACCATCCCCTGCACGGCCCGGCAGCCCTTCCACACGTGCCGCACCACGGCCACTCCGCATCGGGCACGGACCATCCTGCACGCTCCTCACCCGTGACGGCGTGGCCGAGTGCTTCGTCCCTGGCCGCGCTACACCATACGGCCGTCGCCGCTGCTGCGATGCGCAACGACTACGGCACTCCCTTCCTTATGCCTGGCGGGCGCCATCACCAGCGACTCGCGACGGCAGCGGCCGTCACCGATAGTCCCTTCATCGGCAAGGTGTTCTGACAGAAGTACTACCAACAGACAGCGTCCGGCGGTGACATGAGGAGCTTCGGTGCGTTGTCCTCCCCGGTAGCATCGCACTCGCCTGCAGCGGCCGTCGCTTCAGCCGTTTCTCCGTAAGAGGGCGCCAGCAGTCACCGCAGACCAGCTTCGCTGTCACCGTTGCGAAGCGTTCGGTTTCTGAGGTGACTTGGATCAGTGTTAGAGGGCCGGTAGGAGCGAAGTGTGCAATAGAGCGGAAGGCGACCACATTCGAACGCCAGCGTGATTTGAGCGTAGCAGACGAACCACGGCTTGGTAGTTATTCCCAGTTTTTATTTGTATTTTTACAAACATCGTTCGTCGTTTAGTGTACATATTCGCCGTAACTGCTAGGTTTAGGGGTTTAGTTCGGTAAGTGGTAGCAATTATGGTGTCGCAATTAGGAATTTAAGGCTAGTTCGTGTACATTTTGCCGTGTACTTTATTCTCCCTTTTTCCCCACTTCGGAAAGTCGTTGTTAAGCAGAGGCCCGATCGCGGGATCGATTAGAAAGAGGCTAGCGCACGGGGGCGTGAGGAGCATTGCTGCGGATTCATGGAATTAATACGTTGATCGATATATTAATATATAACTGAAGATGAACCAATAAATCAATTGCATCGGATCGCGATGGAAAGGTATGGAAAACGAAAAATATGTGTTTATATCTAGAACGACGTCGAATTGTGTTCAACATGATGAAATGATTGAGAAAAAGTCATATAGTACCAAAAGTTGTTTTTTTTCTTGATTGATTTCTCTTGATTGGATAGATTATGGTACAATGCGTTGAACTCTCTTAAAAAGGCATTAGTTACAACTGGACTATTCGTCCACCCATACGCCAAAGACTGACTTGACAATCCAAATACCATAATTAAGTTAAAGAAAGCCAGAAATGGCAGGTCTAGACCTACTTGAGGTTGTAGAGCCAGGAAAGAAGAAGAGTACATTCAAAAAGTTACGAAAGAAAAAAGAACTGAACCCATGATGAGTAAAAATATGGAAGAAAAGAGTGCTTCGAGACTTTTACGATCGTATTAGTATTATCCATGAGTTTTTCAAAAAGAAATCGGTGTAAAAGTAGCAATGAAAGTTTAAAGTTAGTTTGTTTCATACCAAGTTCATTCGAAACAAATTAAAGTTCTTGCATCACTTTATTATTTAGTCATTCAACCATCAATTTTGACTTTTTTAACAGTTTTTATACAAATTCTAATACAATTTTGTTTATTTCTTTGATGACCATAGCGGGTCATTTTGACCTAAAGACTTTTAATGAAAGTTTGCCTATGGCTTGTTCAGAATCTATTATAGATTTTGTATAGGCTTCGTCAGCGTTCCTTTTTCAAAGCCATACCAAATTTTCAGATGTTTTAGATTGGAAGGATAGGAATAGAATCGCTTAAAATGATTCTATGGATCATTTCTGAATGAAACCAAGTGAAACAAACTGCTCAATATTACCATCAGCTATGGACAAATATTTGATTGTACATAAATCATAAAAATGATTTCTAAACCGACGATACTGTGTGTTTAGTCTAAATCGATCACTTATACGAGTATCGATCCAACTACTTATGTCGATTTAAATCTCGAAATCAACCCCCTTTTCCTATGCTAACACTTCCCTCACCGATCCAATGTAACGACCGGAATGTGATTGTTTGCTGGTATGCCCGAAATTCCAATCCGAAACTGCATCAATATGAATTGATGAACCGTAATTCCCATTTATCATGCCGACGGAAATGTCTGGCAATAACCATCGTGCCATCGCTGGCTCACAAATATATTACACAAAATTTCAATTACAACGATACTTCCAGCAGACATGCAATGTCTCTTCGCGAGGGGTAAAAAATGAAAAACTTATAGGAAGAAAAAAATGGATTCATAAATGTATCAACAACGTCGGGGACAGAGAATGATTTGTTACATTCCACCGGATGATGCCGTCTACGCCGACGATGTGAAATGCACGGAACTCCACCGCGGCAGGGCGTTGGATTTGATGATGTTTACTGCACACAAAGAGAGAAGGAATGCAACGCTGGCACGACAACGAATATTGCTTCCAGGAAAAATGGTTTCATACAAATGTTTCACATGACGATTGATGCACGCTGCAGCAAGCGTGCATTTATGCAACGCACGGAGGGAGGAAAAATCGGATTAAACCCGGACCCGGGCCCACGGTGTGCAGGAGGAGGTGCATTTTGTGCAAAACAAAATGGATACCATCATTTGCGTCGGACCGTACTTGTATCTTTTTCCTCCGTGTCGGCAGGTAGACGTCGGTGACTGTATTGGTCAGTGTGTTGCGTTCGGAGGGATTGCGTTTGCCATTGGCGATGGGCGATCCGAACAAGGGCCAGGAAAGCACCAGAGAACCAGGACAGATGCAGCCTGTCCCATGCACAAATCGGGAGCGGCGTAGGCTCGGTGGGATTAGTACGGTACGGCTGCTGGCGGAAAGCTGCTGATCGATCAGGGGAAAAATACTCTCATCAAGCTGCGTTTGTTCGCAGTCGAACGAGATTTTTGCGCCACTTTCACCGAGCTCTGGCATAGGTGGATTATCTTTGCTTCGAGTGTGCGTGAGCGTTGCGTAAGCTGTAGGTGAATGTTATCTGGATTCGTGAAAATCATTTGTCAAGCTACGATATGTTAACAATCAAACCGTATGTTACTAAATATAATTCTAAGGCAGGGCTCTATGGGTCGTCGAACAACACATCGAACAAGACAAACACGGATCAAATCCATGTAATAATATAGAGGTGCTCCATACGACGTCATAGAACATACCAGACAAAGAAGACATGTCTGACGGAACATCTCCATATGATTACATGGCTTCGATCCGTGTTTGTCTTGTTCGACGGCTCATAGAGCGCTGCCTAATGCTTGCAAGATCAGAATATGGAAATACATATGAATTTTATTTATGTAATTGAAGCCTGTTATCGTAGTTTCAGAACTATCGTATGCAGGATCCATCCATATGAAGCTAACCATCCAAGAATCAACCGATTTCGCTTCAGCCGTTCGTTTGATCTTTCATAAATCACTCTACGGAAAGCACACAAATGGGAACAAAACATGACCGAAACCTTGTAATCCGCTAATCGCTCGAAATCGATAGGAAACATTACATCAATGGGAAACAAATCGGCTTGTCCGTACTGTCACTGTCCCTTTCCCTTCTGCGCTCGACGCAGGGCGTTTCAATGGACGCCGTTCTTCGGGTGCATTTCTTTCAAACGCACTGTCATCCCGAAATCCTCCAACGCACAAACGCCCGCTTTCACATGCTTCCATACAGTCCCATCGCGCTTTGTTTCGGGGTGCTCTGCACAAAGAGCAGACCGGGTTCGCACGGCATCCGTGGCCCGATTCCACCCGGGAAAGGTCATTCAGGTGCGGGAGGATTTGGGCTACCGTAAGGACCCGTGCACGCATGCACGCATGCATGCATGCATGCCCCGCACACGGGCCGGATGGATGGTTCCGCAAATTGATGTTGTGATTGTTTTATGCGCTCTTAATCTGCCCGCCACACAATGCCTAAGATCATTAGGGGCTATTAGGTGCCGGCGAAATTATCCCAAAATATTTGCTCAACACCGGCCCCGGGTCTCCCGCGTTGGACCGCACGCTTGACCGGCATGCTGTTGATCCTTGCCTGCTTGTTTCGCATTGTTTGTTTTGCAAACCCCGTACGGTTAA
This sequence comes from Anopheles dirus, assembly GCA_000349145.1. NCBI lineage: Eukaryota > Metazoa > Arthropoda > Insecta > Diptera > Culicidae > Anopheles > Anopheles dirus. The sequence goes on along the minus strand of KB672857.1, from coordinate 1,536,453 downwards.
CATTCGCTTCCGTCGGTGAGGCTCGTCCGAGACGGATATCCGAAAGCGGCCAGATCAGCCAGCACGGATGATCTTGATCTCGAGCTTTCTTTCGCCGGGGCTTTTTTGCGGAAGACGAACTTTTTTCACAGCTTGCGGTACGGTTTTTTTTTCTCTCGCCCCTTTGCTGGGTGTAATTACCACAGATGGGAACGGTAAACGGACGCCTTCCGGGGGTTTGCAAGAGTTTCCATGTTTTCACCACTCGTTAATTGTTTGATTGTTATCAATCGGGTGCGCGGTGGAGATTAAACAAACAGATCGTTTGTCGGAAGCCGGAATGTATGGTTTCGGAAGTGAGAAACAGATCATTGTTGCGCTGTAAAACATTCTAAAGCCTTGCAGAGTCCAGAAATGGTGATTGAAGGTTCTGGGTCAGCTTGTAACATAGGGAAAATGAAGCACTTATTCAGGTAAAATTGTACTTCCGAACTTTCAATACTTCGCTTTAAACAAGTGAATAAGATCTCAAAACATCTCAGAAGTGTTCCATAAAAAAGAGAAAAATGGCCAAAACATATAACACAAACGTATTTTTAATAGAGTTTCAGAGTTTGTAATTGTACAATAAGATTGTAGAGCAATTGTACAATAAGAATAGTTAAAAACCCCAGCTAAGAATAGACTATAACTTACATTCTTCAGAGTGTTTTTGAAAAATCAGCAGCTACTTATTGTAGAAAAGATAGTTAAGGTATAAAAACAGGGACCAAATCAAGTTCACAAAATGTAATTAAATTGACACTAAACGTTCCAAAAACATAGCAAGGCAATATAATGCCATTCGTAACAGGCTACACGAGCCTGGCTATAATCCTTGTTGCCCTTTACCTTCTTCCTGTCACTAATAGGATACATCTCAATCCCATTTTTTATATGACACAGGCGAGAAAAACCCTCTGAGTTGTTGTTACGTATAGACTCAATGGTACGTTATCGAGGCCCGAGGCCACGTGCATCGTTTCACAGGTGGATTTTCCCCGGCCGGTGCAATTATTAATCCACCGGGGGTTTCGTCACCGGCACCTCACCTCGTTCGCGTGAAGAAGCGTTCCGTTTGCTGCCGCCACGATTCGCCTTTTGCGATTGTTCACGGCCAAGCCCGAGCGATTTCTCACCTGGGTCGGGTTCGTGTTTGAATGGTCCGCGGCTGCTTTCAACGCCATCGCTGGAACGCAGACGCTTCCGGCAGGAACTCGCTCGGGTGTCCGCTTTGTTCGCTCGGGATTGATGAAATTATTGAAATATTTCACACCTCCCTAGCGCCGGAATCGATTGCTAGGTGGTTTGGAAACGGCGCGGGTCACCGAGAATTTGCCACCTTCTAGTCCTGCGTGTGTGTGTGCGCGCAATTTTCCGACCGCTTTTCCAAGCGGCGTGCAATATGCTTCTGCTGCTGGAGACGGAGTGAACGGGAAAGCGGGCCGGGAAAAGCGTTTTCGAATTACATCGCACGGTTCAACACCACCGCTGAATGGGCGGATTATATGGTCGAAATGCGCTCATTCCTTCCACGGGCCAGAGGACGCTGCACATTCACGTCGGCTTACGGCCATTGTTCACTTCACTCCGGAGACGACTCGCCGTGCGTTTGCAGCAGCGTGGACATGGGCTGGATCGACTCCCTCGTCGTCGTCGTCGTCGATGGTCGTGGTGCGGTCCTTTTTGGGGTGGTGGCGTGGCGAGATGCAAAGATCCACCCGGGCGTTGCCATGGTGTCGATCGAGCAGGGGTCCGACACAATGAAGACACATCCGGCAGCTTTTCCCAGGCCCAGCCTGCCGCCACCGATAGCTCCGCAACGAGGCAGCGTCAAGACAATGCCGAGGTCTCGAGTCCGAGGCGATGGTGCCGATTGCCCGGCCGGTTGGAGAGGCGCCGATGGTTTCAGTTTAATTGGGCTCGTATCGGTGCACCGCACAAGTATTGCGCAATCGAGGGGCCCACGAGGGTGAATGGAACGGTTCCAAATTCCACCGGAAACGAACCATTTATGGATTAAAATTGCACCTAATGAGTGCTTACGAGCCTAATACTCCGTTGGACCGAAGCAGATGTGCTCGACTCAAATGCTCTTCAAATCTGTTGTCAAAGTTTGTGTCTGAAATATTCGTATGACATGTTCTGGACTAACATTTTATCATTATTCCTGTATAGTTGAAGAAACTTGTGATGTAAAGTAAAATGACTGAAGCTCAGTAGACATCTCCGCTTAATAATGTAGGTAAGCACTACTAAAACTTCAAAACTCGGTACGTACAAGGACAGTTGGCTTAGCACAAGTTTTAGTTTAATTGATATAGAAAATGTTATATAATTTTACTTTTTACTATTTTACTAACGATTCTGGAAAAAGTCTGATGTCTGAAGAGACATCTGAGAGCATTGAAAAAAACATTGAAATTTAGCGAAAAAATGATTTGAAGAGTCTATCTAGTAGACTGATGTAGAGTTTTAATCTGTCAGTTTTGAGTGACATCAACAACGGACGCCATCTGACGGAGCTCGGAGCAACTATGATGCTACATCAATATTCCGGATAAAAAAATCTTTAAAAAAGGATATGTTTTCAAATATTTAGTTTTAAGTGAAAGAATAGACTAACGCCACCTGACCTGGATCCTGTGTAACTATTTGTTTCAGAATAAGTATTTATGTTGGAAATAATTCTGCATTTCAAGTAAATTTAGGGAGAAAATGCTTGTCTTATGAATACTAGAACTATATATCTTTATCCTTTCGTTCTAGAACCTTAACTAAAGTATATTAAAATGATGGAGATGGCGCAATCCGATACACTATTGAGACACATACACACATCGCCTCTAGTGGGGTGATAACAGCAAACCAACATCAAACGCGACCACTTCGTTATCTGCGCAGTGCAATCTGTACACATTTGTGCCACTCAAGAGCGCTTTCAGAACCGGTGCCAGCTAGAATTCAGTGCGATTTGTCTTGAAAGACCGCATGAAACACTGCGCCACTGGGCTGCCCGCCATCGCTTATCGCTTCCTCACGATCGGGGGCAACTGCTGCTCAGGTGAACGGTGTACGAGCACACGCCAAAGTTCGAGACCCGATCGCTACCCGACCGAGATCATTTTGTGTAGATTTCATTTGATAATGCTGTTGACATTAGCGACATGTAAACACACACACACACACAAACAAACAGCAACGCTGCGTTGGCATTGCGTTGGTCTTGAATTGAATGCGAGAGCTTCGCAAACGCTTCAAACCGGAAGATCAAAGTAAAATGCAAATACGCAGCCCGCGCTGCCGAAGCCGGAGAGTCACTTCAAGTGATAGATAGACGGAGACACTTCCGGCCACAGGACACACACACACACACACACACACACATCTCCCGGGAGCCGTGTAGGGAATTTTTCCAGCCATATTTTCGTGCCCCCGATGGGTGGCTGAATGACACTCGAGCGCTTCGGGAGTCCTGGTCGAGGACTGGCTCGTTCAGTTCCCGTCGTCCTCGGCGCAGCCGGCACTGGGACGTAGCGAGGGAGCGTTTGAGAGTATGGAAATTTAAAAGCATCAGTTATTTTTCCAGCACACTCGTCGGGCCGGGGTGGGTCGAGATGATTGTGGGTATTATCATCGTTATTATTTTACGCCCAACTCCACGCTGCACGGATGCATCCCGGATGCGGGAAGTATTTTAAATATGGAAAAATGCAAACAGAATCGCTCGTTCAACTGTTCAACTCACGCACCACAGAACGGACAGATTTCGGTTAAATAAACATCGCGCCATGCGCAGCCTACTACGTCGGAGAAAACAATTCGTGTTTCGAAAACAAAATCCACAAACCAACAAGTGCATCCCGTGCGTTTCGCGATTGCAGTAGGCGGCGCTGTTCCGTTGAAGGATGTTTATCTTCGAAGGGGAACGCGAATTGAATGGGGCAGGAGGGAGTGGAACGATATTAATTATGATATACCACTCGCTTTGATGTTGATTGTTGTTTGCCGAGCGGGAAAGCGATAGAGATAACTTGAACGCAGCGGGAAAACGTATGCAAAACTGAGCAAGAGCCCATCGTCCCACCAGTCAAATCGACATAATTATCGGGACGCGCCGCAGCTGTTGAATGTGATTTATACCTTTTTTTCCCACCCGCGTTACGGTGATGAAAATGATGATCCTTTTGATTTGTTTGTTCGATTTCTTTCACTTCACCCGGCTGCTTCGGCTGCTCTTGAGCGAGAAGCTCAAAGCGATACGCGCGAAGCAGTTCGTTAGCCAGCAGTAGTGGTCCGGAGTGCTGAAGAGGACGAAGATCAGAGAGAGAACATCCCTCTCAGCCGGACGGAGTGGGCGCGCGAGACTTTGGGGGTGGGCCGTGAAGTGTGCGTGCTGAAGTCCTTGCCGTGTCCGGTTCAGGCCCGACGCATCCTGCTCGACTTGCCCGCTGTGTCGAGTGTCGATAATCAATCCGGGAGTGTTTCTTCTGGGCTCTTTTGTGTGGGGGAAAAAAGAACACACTGCCCGATCGATCCCGTGATGAGGATTGAGAATTGGCCCTCGGCGGCGCATTGTTCGGTTGTTGTGATTTGTGAAAGAAGATTTCCTTTTTCCGATGTTCTGCCGTGCGCCATGTCGATGTTGGCGTTCGTGGCCAATCGAACTGTTTGGTTTGGCGGATAAGGCTTTGTTCGGATGCATCAAACGATTTTTGAGAGTTATGAGGTGTCTGGTACGTTTTTTTTTTCGATGTGATTGAGCTGATGAAATTATGATTCCACATGGGATTCAAGAATCTTGAACGCAGCGGATCGTGTGACGTTAATGGTTATTGTAATCAGCGCGGACTATTCTCGAAGGACCCAAACTATGCCAGAAATATCGATTTTGGTTTTCAAAGTTGAGATCCTTGAAAAAACAACCATCGTCAGATGTTAGTTGAATCCCGCATGGCTACTTTATTAAAACCATAGCAACCGTGGCAAAAATATTTCGTTGGGAAATTACTACATGAAGGAGTGGCGCCATCTATTGACAGGTCCCACGACTAGAAACATTAGGAGTGTTTTTGTGATTTTTGCAATTTGGGAAAAGGTTTGCAAACTTATTAAAAACATAATTTAAAATAATCATGTATTCTTTTGTAACAACATTGATAATTTAATAACTTTCCTATAATATTTAATATTTTATTATTTTATTAGTTAATTGGTTTTGTTCCCAAGTCATATTCCTAACGACAATGAATTGTTCGTATATTTCTGTATGAAATTTTTTAACAGCTCCAATTCAAACTCCCCATATTATAGTCATATTAAAGAGTTTATAAAAGAGTTTATACCGACAAATAATAAGTTGAACTTAATCCCCGACCGAACTTAATGTAATTAGCACCTCAACAACCTCGGTCAACCGTAACGAAATACGAAACTTTCTAATGAATTCCCGAGAAACGGTGAGCCGAGGTGAAAGATCTGGAGAACGATATCGCCGCCACTGACCAGCTCGTGCACGAAACGACTTTAATCTGTTGGCAAAACAAATTCACCCGTAAACTGGGCCGGAAAAGTTATTCGACAGGAAAAAAAGAGTCAAACTTTACGAGATTTGTTCCTTACGAGAAGTGATGGAAATTTGATACTATGAAATTCTCCCACGAGCTTGACGGACCAGAAAGGACGGACCGAAAAACATAACGTTGGCAGAGAACGAGGTTTTTGTTTCGCAGTGACGGCTTGCTAACCCAGCGGGGGTATTTAGCGTCCGGGTCTCGATGCGCTTGATCGATGCGTAACTTTTCAAACGCAAGCCTCCACTGCAGCAGGATAAAGCACGCAGCCTCAAAGCCTCGCATTGTTTTCTGCCGAAGCCTGATGCCTGATCTGTAACTCAGGTGGGATTAGCTGGCTGGGCGTTGCGTATGCATTCTATTGATCCAAACGGATTGGGATGCCGGGGGAAAAAATCGTATGATTTAGAAAAGCATTACAGAAACGCTACGAAGCAAGAATGGAAAATGAACGTTCCGCACAGGGCAGAACATAAAAAACAACACTAACATCAGGCAGGTTGTGACCATTACGAGTGGAGGCGAACTTCCAAGTTGTCCACTTAAGATTTCTTCGAAGGGGAAAACTAAAGACTGCGAAGACGAGATTCAACAGGGTGTTGTCGAAGCAAAGTCCTTCAGAACTTTCGCTGATTTTGAAGTGGTTGGTGCTATTTCATTTCGGTTTCTGCGAATAATAAGATCCCGCCTCGGGTTTGTGGTTTAATATGACGTAAAAGAAAAAAAACACATCTGTCCGGGTTTGCAGATCGATTGTTTGGACTACGTTTCGAATGTGTTTTAAGAGCTTCGGCAAAGCATCGGCATGAATAATCCCATCAAATACATTCAATCCGGAATGATAAGATAAATGTGTCAAGCTGAGGATGCGAGAAAATGTGCGAAAGTCAATGATGACAACGACGCAGCTACACCACGCCCACGACGACATTTCAATGGCGGATGAAATATGAACCCACACAAACATGTGCCCCACCGACGGGCGATTTTCCCAAATTTTCCCTAGCTTTTTCTGACATTGCGCGACTAAACCCGAACCACCCTCGGAGGATGCCGGAAAAGGAGGGAGCGATAGACGACGCTTCATAATTCATAACCCGGGAGTTCTGTCCTTGTCCTGTCCGCTCCGGTGGAAAGCGAGCAAAATTGTGGAAATTATTAACGCTACGAGAGAGAGAGAGATAGCGCGATGGAGCGAGAGCGTGGAAAGTGGATATGCACAGTAACGATGGCAACACGAAACTCGAGTGCTTCGTTGGACCCGTTCGAAATGGTTTGACTCTTTTATTTGGGTGAAGTGAAGAATTTTTGTGTCTGGTGGCCTGGAAAGTGTAGCATTTCGATGCGTTCATATTCCACGAGATGAGTTAAATCCTGGTAATGATGATTGCATTAAGTATTGAATGTTGCTCTCAGATGGTTCATGTTATAAGCTTTATTCAATCTAATTATGATCTCTTATTCATACTCACATTCGTAACTTTTAATGACTTCACACATTTAACCTTCCTGCTGACTAAAAGTTATTTGTTTTTAAGTTTTACGTTCTAGTTTTTATTTACAAACTATAGCTAATGGAGGACTTGCAATCCAAATAGGATGCTTGCAACAAGTTTATTAACAAGTGTTGAGAAACTGACATAAACAAGTGCAATTACAAAACAAGATGGTAAAAAAACATAAACAGATATAAATAAAAACTAGAAATTGAAAAGTAAATGCTATAAATGTTGGAAAATGATAGTTATGCAATATAAGAAGAATCAAACAAACATGTTTATTTTCTAAAAACTGTAAAAGGAAATATAAAAAATGAAAATAATTAAGTATATAGAAAAGCAAAAACAGGAAATACCAACACTTAGAGCCGACAGTTATAAAGTGATACAGAAACTAGCTCTCATCATTAATTGAACAGCCTCAGCCTCAAGTCTCAAGTTTAATGAGATTCCTAACAGAGTACACTCATAATAACTTGCCAGTATTGAGATCCAGTCTCAAAAAGAAGGTGTTTATTAGAATTATATTTACACTCCGGCAAAGAGATCCCATGCAATCAATACATTTCCCTCAATACAGGTAATTCTGAATCGCTTTTAATAACTTCCCATTAAACAAGTATAGGTATTGCTTCCCTGTGCGCCGTATCGCACCATTAACGACTTCATTTTTCCGATAATTGCTACACCGCCCAAGTGTGTGTGTGAACAGCACCGCCCCACCCCCGAACGGCCGAACCGGGATGCCAACTCCGACAAACCCGTCCGACGCGGCGGTTTCTAATGAAACAATCATTTTCTTATTAATATTTATGATGGCCACACAAATTTGCACACTTTCCGCAAATTCGTATTTGCACCGACGCGGGCCGGAAAGGCTGGGGTGGGCCTTCCAATTGTGACCCGCAGAATGCGCCCCACCGCCTTGAAGCGATGGAACAAGAGCAGCGCAAGGGATGCTTTTTCCTTCCGGTTTTTTTGTTGTTTTTTTCTCTCACTCTCGGTCTTCTCGTCCCCCGCGGGACGACCGAGATGGATTGAAGCAATGAATACTAAAGTGGAAATAATTGCACCGGTACACAGAAAGAAAACATCCCCAACCGTTTGGGGGCGATCGTTGGTGTCTTTTGGATGTGAGGGTGAGGATTGAAAACCCGACGGATGGGCGCCATAATCATTTCTCGCTGCGGGTTTTTTTTTGCGTCCTGCTCTGAATCGTCAACGCTGTGTGTCCTTTCTGTGTGCTCTTTCTCTTTTCCGGAGCCCGCGCCTACTGCGAGTGTGTGCGTTTAAAGTGCGCGGGATAATAAAGCACACACATTTCCACACGCGCCACGCGGGCTACTGTGATTCCATTTCATTTCGAGCGCCGTTTTTCACGCTGCTGACTGACTGTGTGTCTTCTTGCTGATGAGCGATTTCGCACGGGAAAAGCGGAACGGGAGCGGAGTGAAAACGGGGCAAAACATTCCGTCAATGAGGCGGGTGTTTCTTTGCACCATTCGCAGCACTCGTAACAACAAAAAAAAAAACACACACACACACGTGGAATGGATATGAAAGGAATTGGCGGGCATAATTTTGCAACCGCGCTTCGCGCTGGAAAACCATTTCCCGCACCTTTTGCGTGCTTGAAACATCATTTCACGGCGGGAAGGATGTGAACACAAAACGGCTCCGTCGCACGTGTGCTTATTGGGTGGCCGGCGTAATGGCGTATGAGTCTCTCTTGAGAGCGTAGTGGTGCGAATATTAATGAATATTTATACATATTAATTCAAAAAGATACACTGAGAGTGTGTTTATTGTATGAACTGTTGTTGAGGGAGCGATGTGTGTGCTTACGATAAGTTGAAATGAACTTTCTTATTATACACGTTGTTCGATAATTATGAACAAATTTTATACAAGAAAAAAAATAAAATTTTAACACGATCGTTTCGATTGTTTCGTCGCACAGAAGGTTTGTAAACTTGGCCTATAATTTAGCAGCTTATCGCACACAATTCGCCTTATCTCCTGTGCTACCTCGAGCGTCGAGCGGGAAGGTATGCAAATCCCTCCCCGAACGGCTCGAGCAAGATCACGACCGTATCCTTTTACCGGCCTGAAAGGGCGTTAGGTCACGTTGGGACGAGATTGTGATATTCCCGTGCTCGCCCTGGAAGCCACGCGCTAATGAGTGGGTGGAGAATAGCATTAAAACGTAATTAAGTCGAATTATCCCAGGGCCAGGGTGGATGCGTGCGTACCGGGAGACTGAAGACACCCAGAGAAGACGGCTAAGAGAAGGACAAAAACACACTCGGCCAGAAAGGAAGTACCGACAGGACAGGCCTCCATTGTGTCCGCTTTGCCGTATTGTGTGCCGGTTTTGGAGGCGCAGATTAGCAATATTTGCATTTGCCAATGGGAAAACAATTGTGCCGTAGGCCGTGCTGAGAGCGGTCGTCGAGAACACGTCCATGTTCTCACGTGCACGAAGGCGGGAGTTTTTGTTGCGAACGAACAAGCGGCCCTTAAGAGGATCCGGACGGAAAGCTCGGAACGGAAGCAATCAATACGTCGCTTGTTCCGGCGATTAGGCCGATTCTCGGTGGCCTGGCAGAGCCGGCTCGGGCGTAAAAGCGGCCCGAGATGTTCGGGTGTGTGTATTGCTTGATTGAATGATGAGGGGATTTTAAAACCGAAGTGTGAATTTGAAGCTTATGGTGTGTTTCTGATGGAAAAGCATGTAGTCTGTAAGATTATGGAGACTCACAAGCTTAGCGAACTCCATTGGAGCATCTTGTATAGCCAACTAGCTACAGGTAACTCCATTTCCAGACATATTATAGATACAAAACCTCAAAGATTGCAGTTCTATATCCATCCAAACCAACTCACAGAGATCCTGCTGTGCTTCAAAGTTGAAGGCTTTTTGAACATAAGTTTATAGAAATTGAATTTAACATGGAAAAATGACCGATAAATCTTCGTTAAGTTCGTTCACCGAATATCTGGTAATCAACCTAAAACAGGTTTGCTTACAAAAAGCCAATGCTAACCTGATCGACGTCTGAAGCGATGCTCTCTTCTAAGGATTCTTTGGAAGGATCACAAAACGCGCACGAGCTCAGCGCAACGATTACAATCTAAAGCGGGACGGATTTAAGCAAATACTTCCATCGGAGGTATTTTTTCGCTTTTATTGTCACCCGATTGGCACACTTCACATTGTTTCCGGCCCCGGCGGAAGCCCTCGAACCGATGATACGGCTCGCATACGGCCCACGGAACGGTGGGCCGGCAAACAAAAGCAACTGCAACCGGCGAAACGAACTGCATTGGTTCCAGATGGCTTCAGCTTTAACCGAATCCCGACGACGACGGTGACAACCAGCGCGGGACAAAGCTTTTGCGCAAACAATTTCACCCATGAGCGGGAATCATGAGCCGTGGCTACAGATCCGCACGGCAAACACGACAGCTCGCGGTTTCGGGCTTGCGGTGACCAAGTTTGTCGGGATGTCGAGTGTCACTTTTCTTCCCGCGACTCCGACTCCGGCAGGGCACACAATTAAACGCGACTCGAAACAAGGCCACCGCTCGGATTGCGTGGATGCAGTGCGCACACGCGACATCCACAAACACGCACACTCGCGCACATCAAAGCAAACAGCCCAAAAAACCCGGAGCCCATCCCATTCGGAACCGAGTACGTTAGTGGACGATTTTTTTTTGTTGTACGCACAGAAGAAGACCCGTACCGGCGACCGGTCTCGTAAATATTTGCCCAGGATAATTGATCTTTTTCGCCCGTTCCGGTGGGAGCCCTTGGACCCCGCGGGCTGCTCCGCCGTTTGATGGAACGCCGTGCGGCGGTGATGGGAAATCGAATCGGAGCGGCTGGCTTTTTATGGCTGCAAAACGCTAAACCGGAGCGGGCCGCCCCTCGAAGGATGTTGGTGGAGGCGAATTCCACCTACGATGCGGTTCGGGAACTTTGGCAACATTGGGATAAACAATGGGAACGGGGCGGTGGGTAATTGTGTTTGTTCCACCGTGCAGGGTTTAAGGGGGTTTTCCGATTTGGCATTGAACGTGATAACTTGAAGATGTTTTCAATCATGTTTAGCATAAAAGATGCAAACGGTCATTTGGTTTAATCGTTCCTTCGATTTCTACAATATTTCTGGATATTCGTTCAACGCCAAACATAGAATTTAGTCCATTTATCACATTTTTCGAATATTTTTTTAACTTTTTTTATTTTTTTAATAGATTTTTTATGTCATGTTCTTTTTTTGTTTTTTTTTTCTAACTTTAAAGTTATGTTATGTAATCATTTAATAGTTTTCTGTTTAATTTTTTTGTTTTGTTTTCAATTCTAGTTGATAGCCTGGTTTGTGTCTATATTTTGTTTGCATTTATTTATGTTCGCCGTTTGAGTGTTCTTGCTTGTTGCTTTCTTCTCAAGGTACAGCTTCTAGTTAAGCGAAGTTGAAAGTATTGTAAGATTGACTCACATGGTTTACAAAAACGATCTCAAAGATGATTCAAATACATTCAACCATCAACATTATAACAACACACACATTATAACATAAACATAACAAAAAACTACGAGTTTATTAACAAACACTTTCCAAATGAGAAGCTATTTTCCACATCCCTTTTCAAAGAACCTTTTCTTTATTACACGTGGAACATGGTTCCACAGTATCATGTACCTCTACTGTAAACATGTTCCGAACTGTTCATTTGTGAACCGATCCAATGATAGTCTCATTGACGATTAGCGTAACAGTTTTTTTGCTGTTGTTGCTCCGTTTCGGTCCCCTTCACCGAAAGGATGCATTAATTTCCTACCAGCTGGGTAACGTGCAGACCTCTCCACAATGGGTACGGACGGGCGAAACGCGCCTCCGGGCCAAGTTTACTCATTTCGGTCTAAGCCAAACGTCAAACAGAACCGCTCGAGAGTACATTCACGCCGAGCACGCCGGGTCCTGCTCGGTTGCAACCGGAAGCAGTGTAAACTTTAAATCGATGCCCAAACACAGGCCCACAGGGACTGGGAAGCAAGACAAGTTGCGAAAGGATTCCCCACCGTAGCGTAGACAATGCGGCGATCTGTGGTGTGCTTTTTAAAAACCTTGAGAAAAGCAACCACTTCTTCGGATTTGTGCGTTTCGGGGTTCGGATTTCGGTTTGCGTCAATTGAGTGTAGCGAATGTGACGGAACGCACGACGGTCAGAGCATGGAGTTTGCTCATTTGGATTCTTCGAGACCTACTGCTCATATCTCCGCTCCAGGAAGATGTTACGGGGCTCTTTTGTCGTCAAACAGGCTTTTGATATGTATATGTCTCCTTAGTTAGTTGAATTATCTGATGAAGGTCTTGGAAGAAACCATTGGACAAGGCATCCTACTGATATCATCTGAAAAAAATGACTAGCTCGGCATTAACTTTTAAGCCCGACACTTTGGACAAGTATTCTAAACACAAAAATGAATCAAATGGTATGCCGCATTGGAGAATGTACCTTTAATGTCTTTAACAACTTCTATGATACATTATATACATCATAACCTGTAGGTTGTCATCCCCGAAAAAGGGCAGACTTATTATTTCGTAGTGTCTATCTCTCTCTATTTCTCTGTTTATGTATCTGTTTGTTTCCAATATTTTCTAATGTTAGTATGTCACTTGTCTTTTTCTTTAGGTTAGTTAAAATAGTAGGTTTTACTAGTTAGTAAAATAAATCAGGTCTGCTTGAGGTACTCGTTTCCAAAATTATTTCTTTCATAAGTGTTACATAAATATTCATAATCCTATTTAAATTATTATTACTTTTTGGGAAAAAATAGCAAATTATTCGAATCTCATAAGTTCATATAAAGTTTCTCCAATGCGGTTCGTCCCTGTCTGAACTGCATACTCATACATTGAGGTTCGTTTATTCCGTAATTCAATGCATTGCTTGTTTTCTCTCAGCCCGCACTTTTTCAAGTGCCAATCGCACCACAAGCACCCGTTCAATGGCTCACGCGTACGTTACCCCTAGCAAATCCGGCGAATTGTTTCAAAAATTTGCTCCACTCAAGCGGACGAAATCGTTACAGTTTCGGAACGCGATTGCGGTAGGAAAATTTCCGATCAACTTCCTTCGCCACCGGGCGGACGTAGCTTATTTGCCATTCTTTATTCGATTGGTATTAAACAAAATATTGTGCCGTGTTCGATTCGTGTTTCCCCGTGCCATACGTAACAACAGGGTACTTACAAGATTGAAGCACTTTCGATTAGTTTCGGTGCCGGAGTCGAAATTCGTTCGAGTTATCCCCAATCGAAGCAACCCGTGCGAAATCGCCCCGACACTAGCTGGCTGCTGTCGCTATAGAAATCGTCCGGTGCCACTCGACGAGTGTTTTTTTTTGCGTTTAGCTTTCCTTGTTTCCTCCATCAACCAACGATCGACACCGCAGGAAGCCATGAGAAAGTCTTCGGTGCCACACAGTATGCGAGGAAGTGGGTTTAACCTTTGCCTGCGTCCTGTCCTGCGCGTGATACATAATTAAAGTTGCATTCAAATTAAATGCTCACGACCGATATCCGTGTGCATTGTTCTTGCGCCGATTGCAACCGCCGATCAAACAATAGACACCGCGGGTGTTAACGTTTGCGTGAACGGGCTTTCAAACATCTGATCGCTGCGACTGACAAAAATGAACTGATTGTCATTTGATTGAAATTCAAACGAAATTATTTTTTCAACGTTACGACTAAGTTTGCTTAACGTTGGATTATTTTATTGTTCACTTTAAAAAACAAGGATTTCAGATTTCTGGATAGAATTTGTGGATTTACAGTAGGATTGTTCCCTCAAAGACATTGTTCCAAATGTTGTGCTATTTCAGAAAGGCTCCCAGATTAAACTCCCAGATAAATTAAGAAAAAAATGTATTTCAAATATACTAAAAATGGCACACTTTCAATTATGTTTGTATAAAGTTTTCACCTAATTTTTGAAATTATATTTAGAATAAAGTCGACTTAATGTGTATAGTGTTTTTGATAAAATATTGGTAAAATATTGGTGCTTTTGATGGCGCAACAAAAGGTTAATACTGACAACTTTACTGTATACAAAAATTGACTTTTCTCGGTAAAACCTTCAACTTTACAGATATGAGATTTAATTTTCTTCATGCCTCATCTATTTCACCATAATATTAACTCACGGTTCGGGGCACTCCCATTGCACGATCCAGCTGTGTTCGTTGGCAAAACAAATCATGAAACGTGCGCTAAACGCTCGGATCACCTTTTTTTGGTGCGACCCATCAATAAAACGGTTACAGGCTCTTTCACAGCTGCTGATTGCGGACACAATGATGCACCGACAGGCCGCTAGTGCATGCCGATTACGGCGTAGTCACAGTAATCCGCCAAAAAGGCCGCGAACCTTGCAGCCGAAGATGCTACCGCATTGTGCGGAGTCGTCGAAGCGATCTGATCTGAGCCGGAAAAAGGAAGCGAGCGGCCCGAAAAAAGGACCGCCGGTGCTAGTAGCGAGCTGGCTCCGTGCACCCGACCGTGCAACAGAATCTCTCTCTATAGCGATTTTAATTCCATCCTCAAGCAAAAGGAGTCCTTCTCGGTGAGGTGAGGACGACAAAAAAAACCGGAGCAGACCCTGCTGATCCCAATCAAAAAGGCTTCCTTGCGAGGACCAACCTTTCTGGCCCAAGGCGTGCATCCGGTACGGGTCGGGGCCATTTTTGCTTTCCTTATACTCTACGTGTGTGAGGGTTGAATTATTTGATTAGAGCAGAATCAAAAAGTTTCACCCAATCGAGCGGTGGTGCGCCTTTCTTGAAGACAGCGACCGGCGGGGGGTTGCGGGACCGACGCATGGGTGCAACCCGGGGCCAACCTTCCGAGTTGCATCCCCGCTGTCGGTAATTACAGACGGCGGGCCCAGGGAGGAACATCGGAATGTACGCGCTGAGAACCGGCCGGAACCGTGGCTCCCAGTTCGCGTTTTTCCCCGGGGAGGATCCCGCCGGAGTCAGCACGGTGGACACGGTGATCGCCGCCTTCTGGAAATGGCACAATTCCGGAGGCCGGACGCTTCATGTCGCGCGTACCGTCGCGGGGTGCACCTGTGGGAATGTGGTTCCCTTTCCGCACGGTTCACGGTTCGCGCAAGGCAGCGGAGTGTGCGTGAGAATGTTTACGTTCGTGGAGAAATTAATTCAATTTGGCACAACTCGTAAAGACAATGGGCGGTGTTGTGAAAATATTTTTCTTTCCAACAATGGGCTCTCGCCGGTTGGCTGTGAGTGTGAGGAAGAAAATAAACAATGGTATTGTGCCCGGGATTTGAATTATAAAAGTTAATTCTCTTATCCTTTGATATTAGGGTTTGTTCCCGTTTTTGGTCTCGGTCTTGGCTTTGGCTAATAGCTTTATAGTAACAACTTTGTTTAAAGTTATTATATAGTAAAATGAAATCCATCATTTAACATAAAACAAATTAATCTTAAATTAGCTAAATAAAGAGAATATATATTTCACTAGAGAAAAAACACAGCAACCATCGCTAAATTTGTAATCGCTAACAAGATTCAGTGGCGCCATCTATTGTCGGGTAATGTAACTACAAAATGTTTTATTTCTCTCAAAGTTAACACTTTCTCATCGATATTTCTCAACTTTTTCTTTGTTTTTTTTTTTCATTTTAGTGACATATCTGAATCGTCGAGAAGACAGGATTTCGTCTGGTAAACATTTTTTTGCAACTTCGATTCACGATCCTGAATGAGTCAGAATGGAGCAACATTTCGACTGTAGATAGACGATGAGCCTTTGGCTAGAGAACCTTATTTACAATTGCCCTGGATTTTCCATCAGCACTTTCCCATGCACGGCACATATTACATTCGTCGAAAGCACGCGAAATGAACGAACGTAATCGCACCGAAGCGATCAACACTGGAGTTTCGTTTGGCCTTTCGTTGGAGAACGAGCAAAAAGGTGCATCGAAAGAAACAAATGGACACATCCAAGATGGCTCTTTTCCGACAAATGGCGGTGAACGTGCAGATTGCTACAGTGCTGATCAAGAAAATAGGATTATGTTGTGTTTTGTAACTATAATTTTATAAATAATTAGACTCGAAGGTATTATTATAATTACATTCAATAAGTTTTTGTATAAAAACAAACAAATAAAGTTGTTTTTTGTGTGAACACCTCTGCCACCGGTTTCGCTGTGCAATAGGTTTAATTCCAGTGGCAACAACGCAACAACTTCCGTGTGAGCCCTCGTCATGCCCCATTAGTACGTGGTGTGCCTCTTCAGAAGTAGGAATGGCCTGGCCGTTGGAATGGCAAAAATGCACATGCACACCCCTCTGTTCGGTCGGTCTCGTTCCGTTCGCGTACGTCTTTATTTTCGCCTGCTTCAGTTAATATGTTTACATTTCAAGAGGGCAAACGCACGTAAATTAATTGTTACAGTTTTATTAGTTTTCGGGGTAGCCCGGGGTTACCCTTCCGTTTTCCGTTTTGTGTTTCTGTGTGTGTGTGTGTGTTTTTTTTTTGTTTCGCTACTTCTCCGCATATCATTTCGGCCTTCCCGACTCAAAGGTGCATTCCCTTCGCGATGGTTTCGATAGCCCTGGGCCGGGAACCGCGACGCGAGCATTAATCTATGACCGCGTAAAACAACCGGTTAGCCGCCGGTGCTCGAGAACGAAAACGTTCCCTTCGTTCAAGTTACATTCAATCGCGCAGCGTTCGTTCGAGGGGTTTTTCTGCGAGGGAATCGAAATAAAAACCAGTGTGTTTATCGAGCTCCCGGCGAGGGTGGCTGCTAAGCTGGTAGAATAAATAATTCATTACAACGAACAAATAGGGACTAACTTTTTAGTATCTCTTTCACAGTGACTTCCGCAGTGGAAACCTGGTGCGAAAATTATTGAAAATTTGATAAAAAAGAAACATAATGTTTAACACATGAATAGGATAATATAAACGAAAATTAATGGTTGAAAAATGATTGCAAGACAATTAAATTAATAATTACATTAATTTGTAATAGAAAGAAGATCCAATGACGAAATAAACTTTATGTACTACACACACAACCATCAAAGAGCGATGCTGTGAAGTGATAAAATGCGGTTTAAACATGTTTTATATCATTTTCATTATTTATAGACTCTAAAGCGTATGCCTAACATCGGTACACCACTGTACTGTCGGGCTCCTACGCTTGCTTTGATTGACCGGTGTGATACGGACAGCAAAAACTGGTTGCATCGTACCGAGTTCCTCCTTCCGAAAGCAACCGTCGCGATTCTTTGCAACCGATAACATACGCACTACTCAGCACCCTTCAGACAAAACCGAAAGAAAAGAGCCTTTGACCAGCGTTCGGGCTGTGCCCCACACCTTCAAGCGAGCAATAAATAAAACGTAAATTACCGGGCCCGATTAGCACCCGCCGTAGGGGTGGAAAAAGCGGCGAATGGTTCCGGGCCGAGGGTGTGTGGGGTGTAATTGGGCGTAGGAGTGAACCGATTGGCACCCCCCAACCCCGTGTCATGCGACCTTTTCTGACCTCGTGACCGGAACCGGCCGGGATCGGTGTGAAAATTATGACGATGACAAATTATGCCGGATGTCGAACTGTCGAAGAGTAATTAGCTACGGCGTGGGGTTGCTTGCTCCGCATCGATTATCGGGAGGACATTTCGGGCGGTGATCCTGGCGGTTTCGTTTCGAAATTGGCTGTGTGCATACGAAAATAGTAATTATCGTCATTAGTAATTTGGTGGGCAAACATTTGCGCTAAGTGGAAAACGTTTTGCGGCAGATATTGGGATGATAAATTCGTTACGATAATTACACGCGATTTACAGCGCAGCCGGCATGGGTTCGTAACTGGAGTCCTCTCTGTCCACTTTGGCTGTTTCAATAATCAAGTTTCAAGAGATCAGACAGGGATTTCCACATGTTCCATTCAACAACGTTTAAGTGAAGAAATGTTAAGTTTTGAATTATTTGTCAATATTTGATAATAAATTAAATAGTTTTGTAGTGATTTTTTTTAAAATAATGCTGAAATAAAAAAAAAAAACAAAATAAAAAGTATTTTAAAAAAACTGGCAGGAGGCGTCGCAGAAGTATGGCCGATTTAAGTGAGCAAACACTCACACAGCTCAAAAGATAGGCTATCACGTACGAACAAGAGAGCATCGTAGGTAATACAATGGCGCATACTATATTTGGCGGCAGGCAGGAAAGAGACAGATAGTGGGGCACCATTTGAGGCGATTACAAAAAGCGTTTAATTTCTCCAGCCACTTCGTAGCCTCCTACATTGCATGGCCTCCTGGTACTTCGGGAAGCAACATTTCACTCACTCAGGCACCGTTGAAAGTCATGGCGCGCTATGACGACCGTTCTGGCTCGTCCTACAGTCGATCCGAATTAGAAACTAAACATCAGGGTAGCATGAGCATGTGGAGGCCGCGCGTTTTAAGATCGCAGCAATATAAAACGAGCAGAGCACCGGTTCTCTCTGTCACTCCTTCAGTCGCTATTCCAAGCGCCATTAGCTTAGCGCGCTTCGGTCTCACCCGTTCTGCTGATAGCTTATCAGTGTGTCTTCATGTGTGTGTGCGAGTGTGTTATCTTAAGCCAGCCGCTGATTGGTTGAATTGTTCATAGGCGAGCAGAGACGCGGACCAGTCGTTTTTTCGATAAACTGATAAACCGATCCTAAACTGTGCTCCAGTTTTAACCAGCTGTTAGGAACCTATTCCTTTGCCTCTATGACCGAATTACAAAATCCAACAATGTCACACACGCGACGCATTAGCAATCGCAACGAATCGTGCAGTACTCGTCGCTAAGACCTCCTAACCCAAGAGGTGGAACAGTGTGTCACAACAAAATGGCACGTTCAGATTAAACACGATCCTGACTGTACTCATGTTTGGTCTGTACATTGAACGTACCGAAAACCCGTATCCTCCTAATGTCCTCGGCAGGGACAAAACACATGCAAAAAGAAGTGTGAAGCCTCTCTGTGCCCACTGTTTGCGAACAGGAAATTGATTTTTCTGTGTAACGTTTTTTACCACCCCATCACCCCGGTTCCGGTTCGGAGTCCGGAGTTGAATGTCTTTTTTTCTGCTCCTCCCCTGCATTAGGGAGGCCATTCCGACGGCCATTTCATCAGCTGAAGTGAGCACGAGAGCTAGAATGACGCAGGAGGGCACCGCTCTCCATATCCGGCAACTGAAAAGCTCACATACAATTTTAATGCGCTCGGACAGAGCTTGTGTGTGTGTGTGTGTGTGTGGCGTGGACAGCGTGGAGAATGGTCGGTTGGCCACTTTGGACATCGAGTGGGTCAAGCGAGCGAACGTTTACTTTACACGACACTGCTACCAGTGCTTCTAGCTCTCTACACAGACTACCAGATGACCATCAGATCCGATCAGACCTCCCGGCTGCCGGCCGTGTCTCCCGACGGTCATTTCTTTTTCAGCTTTTGCCTTTCGCCTACGACCCGGCGGAATCGATGGGACTTGGGCAAACAAACTGCGGCTAGGAGCTACTTGAACACGGGAGGTTTGCTTTTCGGCGGCCATTTCTCTTAACGCCACATCGAGCGAGCGCGTCCTTCGGGCTGAATGTTTGGCATAACCTCCCACCTTCGACACCTCTCGACCGTACGGAGGCAGCGCGCCAATCGTGTCGTTTTCGACACTATTTCAATTAACGAAATTAAACAAACCGACTCACAATGCCGGACGCAAGCCAGATGTCCGCTCGGTGCCGGCCGGAGATCGATCGATAACGTCTCGCATCCTCACCCGCTCACAGTGCAAATAAGTGGTCCACCGTGTCCTCGTCCTTCCGAGCGGGCTCTACACACCTTTGATGTTGCGCCGGGGGATGATGAAAATTGAATCGATTTACATTTGACGAAGGCTCCGTCTGTGTGTGTGTTTGCACTTTCCGATTTTGAGTCGCGAAGGTTTGGTATCTCGGGACGGATCAGCGCTTGTTCTTGTCGCCATTGCGCCTCGTTTGCGTTATCTTTGCGCCCGGATGGTGGAAGGTGTTTGGAGGTGTTGTGAAGGTTCACGGTTCGCACTTCAAACCCGAGCATCGGCACCGGCCGATGATGAGATAGCGCACGGCTAATGGAATGGTGATGAGTTAATTTTGTACCAGAAGGCAGCCAGTGGCGGATCAAGCCGTAAGATGGCCCTAAGTGAATGGAAACGGTGGATCCTTATTCGCACGCGTAGGTTTAAATAAATTTCGAAGTTGTGCTACAAAAGTATCTGGAAAAGTATCTAAAAGTATTCTGTAGACCTACTATTTTTAACATGCTAATTATACTATTTCTTCTACAACCGAAGTTAAAACACCGATAAGGATCCGGTAAGGCTCTGATCAGGTTCCGTTAAGACTTCGAAAAGACTCCGGTTCTGGTAAGATAAGGCTCCAACATGAGAAGGTGCCAACAACGTTCCAACCATTTTATATAAAAAACAAACTCTAAAACGTTCTTTCATCCTAATGCATCAACGGATACTTCGCACAATTGTAAGGTGAACATTGGTTTCGACTGGATTTTATTGCCTTTGTTGTAGAAGGGGTGCAGACGGATAGTTATAGTGGTGTAGTGAAACTATTTTCAGTAACATCTCTATCAAAATTATACAATTATTTACACTTGTGTTGTGCTTACATGCTAGCGGTAACGATTTTGGACGACGTGCGTGTGTTGTTTTTTGTTACGAACGAATTGTTAGTTTGCACAAAAAGCTTGAACGGTTTGTGTTACGTTATTTTGTCCTAAAGCTTTCACCCATCACCATCTCCCGAACCAAGCGCCTTACCTGAATGCAGTAGTCCGTGCTCGTGCTGCCTGCGCTGCAGTTTCTCCTAAACGACCGAATTCCTTGCCTTCCACACGGCAAGCAACCCGTCCCGGAGTAAAATTTTGGCACAACTTCCGAACGTTCTTCGCAGCCGAACCGGACATCCCACCGTTTTTTTGCGACTCTCGTAGCTTTCGATCACACTACCACCGAAAGCGGAGAACCGGAGGTCAGTAGACGGTGTTAGTAGGAGGCAGCCAGGCTGGCAGACGGAAGCTTTCTTTCTTCGGTATCGTATTAGGTCCCGCGCGTAAGCGTTCTCGTGTTGGTGTTGGTTTTAAATTGTCTTGGTTTTTAAATATATTTCCATTGCGCAGAGGGGGAGTGCTGTTGCTCACATTCACTTTGCTCACTTCCCAATGTTTACTAGTATCTTTCTTCTGGATCGCGTCCGAAGCTAGGTTGGTTTCGAGCGAATCCTAAAACCTCCACGTGTCGGTCACGAGCGCGACAGTGCGAAAGACCCAGCGTGTGTTAAATTAAATTACTGTCGCTTCTTCCGGGAAAAACCAGTTTCGCTGCCTTCCGGCTGGGGAGGGTTTTACCTATTGTTTCACACACGCCTACTCTGTTCGTCTCGAAAGCTTTCTGTTTGTTCAGTTCTTGTACGCTCTCTCTGACTCTCTCTCTCTCTCCTTCCCGCGTGTGTGTATCTGTATGTGTTTGTGATCAGGGTATGCTGCTGTCGTGTTTCTAACAGTTGTGGAAAAAATGCTAATTAAACGGTCAAACCACGACCTGTAAGTATTCATTCCGTACTGCGTGTCAGAGAGTAATTGTGTCAGTGTAGTAGTAGTAGTAGTAGTAATAGTAGTAGTGGTAGTAGTAATAGCGACGGGATTAGCGGGAGGAGAGTAATAATCATTATTAATATACTTATAAACGAATGTAGTAATTAATGCAGCGCTAGCGATATAGGTTTCTTAATGTGGTAGTGATTTTGTTTCGTTTTGTTTTTTTGCTTTTTTAATAAGACTTGTAACCATCGAGAAACCCGCGCATCGTCACTCCGGGCTATCTCCTGTCGCTGTGTGTGGTGGCGAAGTGTGCTGCAACGTCACAGTACTATGGTTCGGAAAAAATCCCTACTCTAATTCCGATTTCGGCATATTATTTCGATTTTTTAAACCCTTTTCGCTGTTTACGATAGTTTGTTTGGCATGAAAGATGACGGCATCCAGCGGTTCCACGGCGTTGAAGGATGTTTTGAAATGCTTTAGATCGCTAATGTCATTCAAAGTTTGATAATGGAAATTGATAGCTCTAGAACGAATGAAATAACCGATATTTTGGCTGCTTCTTTTGTTTTCACGGTGTACGTGCTTCCGTTTCTGTAAATATCATAATGACGGGGTTAAAATACTTTAGCGCGACGTTCTTGAGCTTGACAAGACAAAGGTTATTATTTACATACCGGTGTGTTCGTCTAGTGAAATCGTTCGTTCTAGCTACGCTGAACGGTGGTGAACACCGGGAACATGGATGCGTTAGTTGAGGCTGTGTCTACCTCGTTTAAATCTCTCTTTGACGGTTCGCTACACTATATGTCTGCTCACAATAGTTCTGAGGTGATTTTGTGTTTGTTTGTTTGCTTCATATTGGAAAGACAATGTGTTGCTGTGTATCATTCTGCTCCTTTCGCATGAGTTAACTTTTGCACCAGTAAAATAAGTACATCTCGCGTTGCCAGAAGGGTTACTGCAGCAGCAGCAGTAATAGTAGTGGTGTGCTACTAAATACGCTTGCGCTTGTGCATGTACACGTTTCCACAAGCCGTCTGTCTCGCACGGCATTGCATCCGCAGCCTAGTGCTGCTTGATGCAGATAAGTAAATTAGACAAGCATCGTATATGTACAGCTATTTTGGATGGAGTGGCTCCACAAAAATGGTTCCTATTGAAATATTATCATTTTTTTACACAAATAAACGACGCACGCGCACATTTTTCCATCGCTTCTACATCCGACCTGACCGTGTTCGCACACAAACACAGTCACATCATCCACAGCACATTGATTACACAGTTTAATTCCTTACTAAGTTCCTTACTCGTTTTTCTTCGTCATTCCATTCTCTCTTTCTCTCTTCAACTCAGCCGCGGTAGAGTATGTAAGTAATTATGATTTAGTTTGTTTGCTTGTCCCCGTTAGGGGTGGGATAGGGGAATGAAATTAAATCAATATGATTTAATAGTTGGTTTGTTGCTTGATTAGACTAAGGTGTTAGTACTGACTGAAAAAACACGATTCTCTCGTTGTTGTTTTCCCTTTCCCCTGCCGAAATGTGTGTTAATGTGTATGCCATTCCCCAATGTTCCCGTGTAAGAACTAACCGATTAGCAGAGTTTGTAAACTGAAGAGAGGACACAAATCGGGTGTCGAATCGTTTTAAAACGTGCGCGCGCACGAAAGCTCAACGTGATTGCTACATGAAACGGGTATAGTAATTTGAAACGCCTATTGAACAGAACTAAGAGTATAACAACTAAAACGTTCTACAAACCCGAACACGCTGCGTCGTTTCGCTCGAGGAGCTGCACGCTTTTTCGGACGAAACAGAACGTTTCAGCAACAAATTATCTAACAACTCGCAACTAAAACTCATTTGGACGGCGTAGATGTATGGATATTTTTATGTTCTTTTCCTGTATCTTCGAGCAGTAACGCTTCCTCCATCTCAACGCAAACTAACACAACAAACTGCCCACGTTTACATTAGAGTTAATTTACAGATTAAACAGAACAGATTACATTAGTTAACTTAACTTCGCACAGACAACTAGAAATAAACTCAAGCAATTCCGTTGCATCGTCCACATTAGTAGTTAATTAGAAAGGATCAAAAAATGTTCTTACCACCTAAAGCTTGTATCATACGTGTCTTTCGGTTGATCGCTCTCGTTCGCGTTCGTATTTAGCATCTAAATTTAACTCATTCTAGATATGGCGCTGATATAACTCTCCCTCCTACGAGACTAATGAATTCATCCATTCGATCGATCGTTCGACATAAAAAAGGGTATCCAATTGATTTTTTTTCTGTTTCGCACACCACAACGATGACAGCATTACTTGAAAGAGTGGTATGAGAGTGGTCGAATTGTGTGCATTCATTTTCGCAAAACGAGCAAAAAACTAACGAAAGCACTCCATCCTGGAAATAAAAACGTTACACTAGCTTCTACTTCAAGATGGGTACGCTCAAACATTTTCGTTTTTGTCGTTAAATTGACGCCGCGTTAACCTGTGGCGCGGGAGGAATGTTTCCGATCGGCATATCCTGCGTCTCCGTTGCAAGGTTTCAGGACATGAACACATTTATGATACTGTAAGTCGTGTCTCGTTCATGATGCTGCCGGCCCTTGTCTAGCCGTTGTTGTTGACGTGCTTTTGCACCTGGTTCAGCATATCGGCACACTTTTCGTACATGATCTGATTGTTGGTGTTATTGCTCATACTGTTATTGTTGATGCCATCGCTGTGGTTGCTGCAAATGGGAGGCGGTATTAGGTGAGCATTATTGGGTCAAACGCTGCCGAACCACCACCTACCGACTGGTGACTTTCGTGAGCATGTTTTGCGTCATTATGACGGCATTTTCCAGTTCCTTCAGCATGAGCGAATTGTTGCGCCCGTTCATGGTCGCCTCGTCGCTCGATCTGAGCCGCTGGTGCAGCTGAATCACGGTGGAGGTCGTTTGCACCAGCTGGTTTATGATATTCGTGCACAGCTGGTTGGTGACTGAAAGGAAAAAAAGTGTTCATAATTAATTGATTCGGTGTGGTGGTAAGTGAAATGGCTCCACTTACGGTCAGCATTGTCCAGGTCAGCGTCTTTAATTGGCATGACGCCACCGTTGTTGTTACTTCCGGCACCACCTCCACCACCACCATTCGTTGCCTCGGTCGGAATTGTCGTGGTGCCACCGACGGTGACCGTTTTCTTGACGGTGATAAGACTAGCGTTCACGTTGGCTATCCGCTTGTGCTCGAAAGCGATCGATCGAGGGCGCGGTGGGACGGCCGGTTTCGTTGGCACCGTACTGACCGTGCTGGTGGGTGATTCCTCCGAGCTGGATTCGTCCTGACCGGTGGTTGAGATGTTGACTGAAGTGAGAAAGCGAAACGCGAAATAATGAATGATCGCCATTGTCAATTTCTATTAGATAATGAAAGAGCTATCATCTTACCACTACTGTAAGCATTTTGTAGGCCTTTTCGTCGATTAATGATACCGGCTGCGCTGCGCGGGTTGATATACTTCCCACCGCTTCCGTTCCCTGCTCCGTTGCCCGTACCGTTGATTTTGTTTTGTGACGATATCGTTGGCTTTAGCAAGCCGCCCCGAGAGTTCGCTGGTTCCGCTTCGGAGTCACTCTGGACAATTTGGAATGGAAAGTTTTAGTAACGATCGATAAAAAAAAAACATTAATTAAATATACTTACCGCTTGGTTTAGCATTCCAACCGATACGCTACGGACACCCATGCCCGCGGACAGTGACGCACCGCCCTTTCCGACCGACGAGGTGCTTCGCTTCGGTGTGTTCCGTGTCGGTGTGCCGGTGGTTCTGCCACTGACGGACGGTTTGTACTGTCCACTGGCAGCTGTTGACGAATTGGGTGATTTGTAACCTGTGGTGTTGTTGTTTGAAAGTGTTTTTTTTGTTCGCCAACATACAAACGAAAGAGATAACCCATGCCATTCGAAAGGAGAAGAAAATAATAAAAGATATATGCATTATTTTCTGAAACCACATACATGTGTAACGGAAAGAAATGTATAGAGTGCAAGAGCGTGATTTATAGCTGTTCGACTGGATCGATCCGATTGTTTTGTTAGAATTTAGAAAATAAGACGGCATTGAGGCTGTCTTCAAAGACAAAAACAAAGATCAAAACAAAACATGCAAAGTGAAATGAACTTCAGAAAACACAGTGAACACTTTGGTAAGACTATGAAGTGAAAGAAAAAACGAAAACAAGTTCACGCAGACCAGCATCGGATATATCTGATAAACGTACGTCAGAAAATATTGAAGTGAACAATAAGAGTCGAAAAACTCAATCAGTAGAGACAGTAGAAGGAGGAAAAAATATAGAAAATAGAGAGAGTAAAAAATAAAATAAAATAAAAACATTGCTTTACCTTTTCCCATACTCAAATCACTAAGCGAGCAAGCACGTCTAATCGAGGATTCACTATCTTGCGCAGAGATTAAGCTTCGGGGATTACCGCCTACAACAACGACAACATTCCGTGTTCGATTTTGGGTTGGCGCGAACGAGCGCGCGCACGCGTTTGTGTGTACGTGTGGGGGTTTTTGTATGTTCGACATTCGCGACATCACGAACAGGGCGTGTGTGTGTGAGAGATGAGTTCAAAGGTCGCGGTTTTTCGGGGTGATTCAATTCACAACAACCAGGCGGACGCACACCGCGCACATGGATGAAGGGGGAGCGCGTTCGAGAGAAAGAAAGAAAGAAGAGAAACAAAATGCATTTAACAATTACCCTTCTTAGGGGCAGAGGTTCGAAGGTTGCGGCGATACAAGATCGCGCTCACTTCGCAACGACTAAGTGCAACACGAACGTAAGATCTACGGGTTGTGGTTATGTACAAAACGTCTAACGCATGTCTATCGAACGGATCACACATGAACAACGCCAAGGAATGGTACGCTTACATAAATCAACAAAGGCGAATTATATACGGAGAGTAAACAGCTGTTGCAACGATGCAACGAAGTAGACATGTTTAGCACATGGAAATGGATAGCGTCTAATATTCTGTTAGGACATTCGCGGTAGTGTTTTGCAAGATCAACTGGATCTCAATCTAACCTGCACCCGAGTTTGTTTTTGCTTAAATAGTAAGATAAATCGTTGTGGGATCCGAAACAACACTCTATATGGAAGATTAATGATGTGGTGGTGCAGGCTGACATAGGTGGACATCATTAGCGGTGGCATGTTAAAGCAAAGCGTAGCAGCTTGAACACTATAACAGCTTGCAAATCTACAAAGTATACCTACACCAGAAAGCACCCAAAAAGCAGTACATCTATTGCATTGGAACAAAGTAAGTACAAATAATACAAAGAGCAAATAACTTCTAACAATAAGGCTGAAATCATGCGTCATCGTTATTCTTTAAAATGTTGACAACATCAAAAGAGTTGAAAGAACATAACAAAGCTCTCGTGGGAAACAAATAAACGGAATGAACATGAAGATATAACGATATAAACCAAAACGATTGATGACTATATAAACTTTGTCCTCTAATAGGCAAAGGTCACATTCAAAGTGAAGATAACGAAAAAACACATTGCAGAACTGTCAACCATCCAGCTGTTCCATATAAACCTTCATCGCTGCTGGACATTCCAATGGCCGCGACGGCCGCAGCAACCGCCGCAACAGCGGCCGCCATCGAGTTTTCCTCCTTCTCGGACAGCTCCTCTTCGTCCTTCTGTTTGTACGCGTCACATCCGTCACCGCAGCAGCACCCACCATCGTCACCGGCGCCATCGCCGTGGTGCTCACAGCACCTGCTACCACCTCCCGTATGTCGGCAGCAGCAGTCCGCCCCGAAGTCGAGCACGTCCGGCAGGCTGAAGTTGCGCTTCATGCGTGCCTTTGCCTGGTGCCAGCTTTTCTCGTTCTCCAGCTCTTCCTGGGCGTCCTTCGCGAGCCGATCGAAGTTCTCCGTCAGGCTCTTTACGTAACCTTTCTGGCGGGGATCGCATTCGAACGGACGCATCCGGTACTCTTTCGACGTACGCTCCTGCTCGAGTTTGCGCTCTTCCAGCTCGACCAGTTTGTTGATGATGTCGATCTTTTTCTCGATGTCCAGGAAGCGGCTATATTCGCCGCTGGTGAGCAGCCCACGGCCGATCAGTTTCTCGAGCTCACTCGTTGCACTTAGGGAGAGGCTTTTCTTAGGAGGTTCTTCTTCCGCGGCGAGTGCATCGATAGCGGTTTCTTCCGTTGGGTCTAAGCCCTCCAGTGCCTCCACACCTAGCTCCGTCACACCACACACGTCCTCAGCAGTTATCGGTGCATCGAGCGAATCGGTAGAGTTTTCTTTTCGTGCGAAAGCTGCCGTTCTCGTTTTGGAGAGCAGCTCCAAACTATCCATGTTGTCATCCTCACTAACGCCTTTCTCCGCAACGTATACCTCGAACGACTTCTCCTCTCCGACGTGCGTTCTTCGATCGAACCCAACCGTGGAAGCGGACACAACATCGGACGATTTGCTGTGGGGCATCGTAAAGTCTCGGTTCACGAAATCCCTCAGCTTGCCCCCGATCATCGCCGGTTCGTCGCATTGACCGGTCGAATTCGACATTTGACCTATTATTGTGTTAAACTTCTCCTTCGAACGCACCCGTCCACGGCCCTTCATACTGGCCGATCGTCGATGAGCAACGGGCGGCTTGTGTGGAACGTAGTCCATCTCAAGTGTGCCG
This sequence comes from Anopheles dirus, assembly GCA_000349145.1. Taxonomy (NCBI): domain Eukaryota; kingdom Metazoa; phylum Arthropoda; class Insecta; order Diptera; family Culicidae; genus Anopheles; species Anopheles dirus. The sequence continues at coordinate 1,507,927 of KB672857.1, read as the reverse complement.
AACTGCTGGTGGTGGTAGAGCTCGTTCGATTGCTTACGTTCCTGCTCGAAGCGTTGCAAGTTCTGCTCGAATTTCTTCGAGTTGCGTGCTATTCGACGACCTCCCATTTCGATCTCGAAGCTGCAAGATTTCTTCATCACGTACACGGACGATTCCGTGCCGAATATGTCGGACCGTGTGATTTGATTCGTTGCGTTGACCGTTTTCCGAACGAATAGCTCCCCATTGCCGTCGTTGCAGTTGTACATCGGATTCGAGTTCATCTGTTTGCGCTGGTTGGCAAAGTCCTTACTGAGACTCTTCACAGTAGCGCCACCATATTGGGCCGCCTTCGACGTGAGTGATGGAATGAAGTCTTCGCCCTCTTCGAACGTCTCGTTGAGTATTAGTTCCTCACGCCCAGTGGACAGTGGAGCTGCGGCAAGACTGGGTAGAAACCGGGGATAACTTATCGACGTTGGCATACCGGGTGCTCCTTGCCGTGGGCCACCTTGAGGGCGACTCGCACCACCACCGTACTCCAAACTATCCTGCACCATGCCGTAGTAGCTACTGTCGGTGGTCGTGGCCTGGAAGTAGTTACCCTGCATGTAGTAATCGAACCCGCTGCCCGTATTCGGACTGGACCCGTACGATTTGGAAGTTGCACAACCAGGGTCTAGTTTGTATTCATAGTTGGACGCGTTTCGACTTCCGTGCGTATGTCCACCCTGACTGAGATGGTCGCGCCGTATCCGTCCAAACAGTACCTCCAACGGGGCACTCTTGCACTCGGAATCATCCGACAGGATGCTCTCCATGCTGTTGCAAAAACTGACTCCACCACTTCCGAACTCATCCGAGAGGATGCTCTCCTGACTCTTCCGCGTCGGATACTGCTGTCCGAGGAAGAAGCTTGCGCTCGAGTGTCGTTGCGTTTCGAGGAATCGATTCTCCGCCTGCCGGATCGCTTCCTCGTCATCAAGGATGTCCGAGAGCGACACGTTACGATACGGAGCACCACCCCCGGGCTGCGGCGGTTGATCGTAGATGAAGTAATCGGAAACGGACCGTTTTGGCAGTGTTGGGGGCGTTTTCTTCGCCAGATTATGTTTGGCACAGGGTTTCCTTCTTGTTGGCACCGATTGTCCGTGTCGCTCCAGGTCCAAATCGAGACTGCAGTCCTCCAGCGAGTCGGAGCTAAAGTTGGGTTCATCTTCCGACAGGAACCCGTGCTCGTGCGATTCACGGGTTGCGGTCGCTTTTGTCGTGTCGGGCTCGTCCAATCCTTTTACGGTCACTTCCTGCAACGTTGGCACTGGTTCGTTCTTTTCCTTTCCGGTACTAGGCTGTATATCATCCAGGTCGCCGTATTTACTAGTGATTTCGCGAATCATCTTCTCCGTATCAGTATGGATCATGCTCAAAATCGTTTTCGCATCTTCATAGTACATCGAGTGGCGCATCTGACCGTGTCGTCCGGCACGATCGAGCGTCTTCTGCTGATTATGTGACGACTCGTCGTGATTCGACGGGCTGGACCATTCCTGTTCCTCGTGCACCGGCGATACGGGACAGGATTTGTAGTTCTTGAGTATGCCTGGATGCTTTCGCAGTTTGTCTGCCGGAACGGGCGGTAGCTCTACGAGATCCAATTTGTCGGGTCTTTGAAGCGGTTGATCGTAGATGCCCACGTCGCGTGGATACGGTGGCAGTTCCTGCTGTATTTGATTCATGAGCATACAGTTCTGGGCAAGCTTTGATCGTGGAGCAGCGCTGTGAAGGAAATTCGAAGGATTCATGTACGCGGCTAGACCTCCGTAAGGTCCGGGAGGGGCCGGGTACATTCTGGGGCCTAAACTACTATCTACATCTAGGAGTTTCGCAAATAGGCAAGTGAAGATAAAACCAGTACCATTTACCGTAATGCGGCACAATCAGTTCAACGAGAGGAGAGAACGAGCGGCATGGAAGATAGGGAAGAGAAAATACGATTTCTAGTTTAAAAATGCATGTTTGGTACGAAACAGAACGGAAGTTCTCAAACACGCTGGACTGGATGGAACTTAAGATGCCAGATAAAACAAAATATTACTTAAAACATAACAAAAACTGCCGGTCGAGACAAGAAAACATGTACAAACTTTCAAGTTTAGAAATCTTTCCAAAGCAAAATGGTTCCACTAGCGGCAGCAGTAGCGGTGATTGTGAAATTAGTGTTACTATTTTTACTGTCAAATCTTGCTAACCAACTTTCTACTTTCAGAAGATTCTACGTCAATTACAGGATATTCGTTTATGAATCATCAGATTCCATCACCGACCCAATACATCAGTTCATTTTCCACAATGTGTGGAAATACGGTAATACTTATTCAACCCAAACGAAAGCGATAGTGAAAAACGATGGAAATTAAACAAACACAAAAAAAACTTGCTGTACACTTCACGCAGAGTAAGCCCATGTGCTGTCCACGCCATTACTACACTCAAAGTGTGTTTTTTTTGTGTTGTGAAGAGTTAGTACCAAAACCAATACAAAAAACACAAACAAAGTCAAACGAAAAACACCAATGATTGTGGGAGGTAGGGAAATGAGTGGGGATGTCGCTGACCGAGGTGGAGAAGGAGCTGGAATCACTTACCTATCCGCTGTGTACGGTTCGGGCTTGCCCCGGACATGTTCATCGAGTGACTTAGGTCGGAAATACTTTGACTAGCGCGTAGACCGGACCGGTAGCCGACCTGGAAGCATTTCGAGAATAGTTTGGAGAGTTATAAATCTTGCTGTTTAGAACGATAACTTTTGTCACATATTAGTTGTGAAGGTGTTTGATTGTTTAGTAGTTTGGCATTATTAGTAGTATAAACAGGAATGTTAGGAAAATAGAACGATAACAAACTATTATTATGATGAAACAGCGCGTAAGAAACCATCGCGTTACTATGAAAGCAAATATCAATTTGGCTGCAAGCTGTTCATACAGTACTGAGCTCCTTTATTCCTCGACCTATCCTTCAAATGGAGCATAATTTATGTCACTTTACCATGCGTCACATCGGGTGTTCATGTGCAATGAAGCAAAAACAAAAGCTTGTCCTAGCGAAAAGCACTTTCAGCTTGGGTTAGAAGAGACTGGTTTGTTTGTGTTCCCCAAACTGACCAAAAGTCAGCATCCGGATCTCGCTGTTATTTATCGCAGCAAACGCACACAAAACACAAACACACACTTAAAATCAAACGATCCACCAACGCTTTCCGCCCGTCTAGACGGCGAGTGTAGGAGGACGTTTGCAAAACTGCAACCGGAATGGATTAATTACCGATCGAAACGAGCATGGTCGGTCGTTCGGTCGGTCGTTGATTTCACGGTTGTGCGACACGAACGACAACGAACGGCTGTTGGCTGTCGCTCATTTGATTGATGGCATTTTGATAGCTCTCTGGGTGGAAAGGGGGCATGACCCAAAGAGAGCAGTTGTTAGGCAGCTAGGATTAGCACAGCACTGGAAAGCCGTCGTTTGCTAATACAAGATACTGTTTATGGTTCGTGCAAAGAAAGTTAGCCTTTCCAAAGTTATTTATAGCACCAACGATAAAAGCGTTAGTAGTGAGACATGGAGAAAGAATCTGGATCAAATGGTTTGTTGATTATTTGCTCTATTAAAGCTACACTAGTGCTAGACGTCACATTCGACAACTAAGCATTTAAGGTTGCGATTAAAATCAATTAAAAGCTTTTGTGTCTTGCCTAAATAAGTGATCAAATATTAATCCAAAAACGAGCGCGTCTCAATTAGTACATGACAGACAGAACAGATACAAAAACACACTTATCTCACCTTTAACTGAGCGTAATTTAATGGATTTTTAACCTCACGCTTATTATGAAACATTATCCCCTAGAAGAAAATACATAGTTCACACCAATGTGGGGATGGGGAATAGTTATTTATGAGCAGGAGAGAGGAGATGGTTTCATATTGCAGGCAGGATAAACACGCGCACACGTATGCCACATATGGTAAATTAATAGATAGAACAAAAAAAACAAAACAAAAACATACCGCAAGGGAATGGTAATTAGTTTTCTAAAATCACACACATCCAAACATATATGTGTATCCCTTTTCGTTTGAAAACGAGAAACACAAAGGAATGGGGATACGGGAAATCTCAACAGTGAACGGCTATGCGCTTGGTGTATCCTGTACACTCGCTATACTCACATTCTCCAGTTTCGCCTTCGCCTCGTTGATCACCTTCATCAGTTCCTCCTTTTTGTTGTTGGCAAACGATTTGGATATGCTGGTGGTAATTTTCGCATCGTTGTTGTGCTTAGCGCTCATGCTTTTGCGGGCTTGTGCTGATGGAAAAAGCAAACACGGGACTTGATTGGCAACACGTTCTTAGCGGTCGAAAACATATAAAAAAGCATCCTTACAACGCTCCCGATCGGATAGACTGCCCGGACCGTCAAGGACGGCTTGGAGGAAGGTGGACGATGACTGCTGCGGTATGCTTTCCGAGCTGCCACCGAGCGTGGAAGCAAGTGATCGATCCGCATTATCACCGCTCGGGGTCGAACCTTCGTCCTCGTCATCGGACGTACCGGTACCGGTGCCGGACGCGGCACTCTGGAACTGTGGCGCAAGGCTAAGGCCCTGCTTGTCCAGCTTTTGCCGTCGAATCGATTTGCGCAGCTCGTTTGTATCGACGTCGTTTATTTTGAAGTCGCTGGGGATGGCGAAAAGGGAAAACATGTAGTTGTTGGTCTTCCGTAATGGGTTAATACTATTTCATGGTTAAATACTATAACAATTTCAAGCATTTTGTGGTACATATTGCATACTCGTTGGTGCAAATTTACTTTATCGATCAGAGTACGCGACAAAACTCATTACAGAGAATTTCGTTCTATCATATCGCTAAGAGAATCATACTCACGTTGGGGTGGAAGGTGCTGCCGATGGGTAATATACCATACCATGGTCCGAGCTGGTTCGCTCACCGTCCGATATGTCCTCCACGTCGCCATCGTGCTCGGTGTTCGACTCCGAGTTCAGACTGTTTAGTGCCTTCGTTTCTGTGATCTTCTTGTGCAGGAATGAGCTCAGATCCGGTCGTCGATTCTCCCGTCCGCTGTCGATCGAGCTGTCTTCGCTGAGGTAGGCGTTGCTGTAAACATCCTTCGAACCACTGCTGTTGTAGCCGGACGTGGGTGTGTTCGTGGCCGGTGGATGCGTGCTTTGATGTGATTGGCCACTCTGGGAAGTTGGCGTGGTCGGTTGCCGTTCACCAACAAATGTCGTACCGAGTGGACTGCTCTCGACGATGTTCCTCAAATCGAACGGATCTTCCAACTGACCACCACCCACACCCTTCTGACCCCAGCGACCGCGTGGCTTTGGAGCGAGTCCACCAAAATTAGCGCCACCCTGGCTGGGACTGCTACCCAGCACGGGCGAATTCGATTGCAAATCTTCGGACGGCTTCCGCTTGGCCCACTGTGGTAGCTGTCCCACATCGGAGAACCGGTAGCCGGGCGTCATTGGAGCATCGTCCAGGAACGCACTGTTCGGGGGTGAACCGAACTCTGACATCACCGCCGGTACCGCCGGCGTTGGCTGCGGGTGGTTGAGAATGGCATCGGTGAACGGGTTGGTTGGTTGGAGTGTGCGCGGGATAGGCTGGATGCCGGAGCGGAGCGCTTGCTGCGACAGTCGGGCCTGCATCGTTACGATCATGTCGTGTGGGACCTGCCAGATGAAGACGCACCCATCGCCGCTGGCCGATATGAGATATTTGCAGTCGTTGGTGAACTTTAGTCCCGTCACCAGCTCACTGTGTCCGTACATGCGCGCCATACACTCGTTCGAGTAGTAATCGTACACGCTGAGCGTTTTGTCCGTGCAGGACGTGGCGATGTAGATCCCGCTCAGATCCAGGCTCACCTTGATCAGGCTGCCCTCGTCCGAGTGGGAGCCTTTGAACGTTTTCGTGTGCTTTGCGTTCTGCGTGCTGTACACGCGAATGTTTCTGTCCTGGCACGCCGTCAGTATGTGCTTGCAGTTACTGTCCACCTCCATATCGTAGAGCGTGTTCTTGCCCGAGCAATTGTTACCCCGCAGGAAGACGTTGTTCTGGAAGTGACGGAAGATGATGGATTTATCCGCACCGCAAGACACCATTTGGAACTGCTTGCCGGTCCCGATGAATCGCACGGACGTTATACTGCTCGAGTGGTCGTCCAACGTCTGCAGGATGCGATAGTTTGCCTCACAGTCAAAGATGTGTATCAGCCGATCTCGGCTCGCACTGGCCAGCAACCGTCGGTCGATCTTCTCGTTCGTGTACTCCAAACACAGCACCTCCGAGTCGTGTGCCTCGATCCTCGTGATGAGCTTAAGGTTACTGAGATTGTAGATTCGAATGTTGCCGCTCCGATCTCCTGTAGCCAGCTGCCGGCTGTCCGGGCTGATCTTGATGCAGCGAACGCCGTTCCGACCGTCGTAGCTGGCGTTCTTCTCCGTACTGTGGATCGGATTGTCCGTGTCCTTGATGAAGTTCAGCTCGTCGTCGATGTACAGCACCTTCAGCAGTTCCTTGCTGTAGATGTTCTTCCGATACACCTCGTTCGCCTCGCAGCTGTCCACATCCCACACGCGAATTGTGTCGTCCGACGAGCAGGTCATGAAGCAGTCGGATGGCAACGTATCACCGCTACCACCACCGTTTGCGCTTTGTTTCAGCTGCTGGTAGCTGAATGGCACCGTTTCCACACCCCAGATGCAGGCGGAGTGATAGAGGAACGATTGACTTTTGCCCACCCGCCTTATATCTCGCAGGTCCCAGATGTAGAGGCTGTGGTCGTTGTACACGCACGTCACCTTCGACCGGGCGTCATCGTACACGATGGCGATCGTGTCGGGATACTTGGCGTTCTGTGGCACCGCCATCATGTGGTTGATGTGTACACCTTGCGCTACATCCACACCGAGAAAGTGAGTCCTCGGGAGGGTGGTGATGTATTCCAGCGTTTCGGCATTGAATACCCTGGTGAAAGATGGAAAAAGGTGACGTTAGTACATCATCAGATTAACTTCAAGTACGCTGAAACCTACCTTACGATGGCCTCGGCACAGCCGACGAGAATGTACTTTGTACTGGCAACCATACAGTTGGCCGCATTCGTGCGACACATCACCCACTTGTCCAGCAGGCGCCGGGCATTGAACTCCACCAGATGGCCGTTGCGCGTGATCGCGTACGTACTCTCGGCCATCTCGCCCTTGCCGCACGCGACCGCACAGAAGTCGTTGTTCCGCAGCTCCCCCAGGATGGCACTGCGTCCCATCAGCGGGATCGGTTCCTTGTACTTCCGGCTACCCTCCAGGTACCAGTACTTCACGTGCCGGTTGCCCACGGTCACGAAGTAGTTGCCATCCTCGCTGAAACTGACCGCCACCACCTTGGCCGTCACCTTGTTCGAGGCGATCTTCAGGTTCGCCTTCCAGTCGAACACGTTCACGATGTTGTCGTGCTGCGATCCGACCGACACCAGGTACTTGCCCGTGGGCGAAAAGGCCACACAGCTGACAGCGTACTTGTGGCCGGAGAACTCGGCCACGATGCTACCGGCGGCACCGTTCTCGGACGCGCCGCCATCCAGCTCCCACACCTTGATCGAGGGGTTGTGACCGCACTCGCCCGTCGCCAGGTACCGGCCGCACTCGGAGTACGCGACGGCCGTGATGGCCTTCTTCGTTGTGTTGAGCAGGAAGTTTTGGGACAGCTTTTTCGGGTTGAACAGCACCACCGTACATCTGTGTAGGATGAGAAAAGATAATTAGTTATACTGGATTTAGTCATTGTGCTAAATCAATTACTTATTTGTACACAAATCCTGCATCTACTCTGCACAGTTCTACTGTGGATTGTGTCTACTACCAGCAAAATTACTGCTTTGGAATCCGACATTTCACTTACAACTCCTATCGATCATTTGATAACATGTTCTGTGGAATAATGGCTATCAAACTTTGACATCAAGGCATCTCTACTACCAACAAACCCTTCTTTATTCCGAGGTTACTATGTTACTATGGTTACTATGGATAAAAAAACACAGGCGAACATAGGAAGCACGAAGCCAAGATCTAGGGGTGATATGAAACAATTGCAATCTGAATAAAGCCTATTGAATTAGTTTTGTAGAGTTACATTCAGTCGTTCAGGGACGTCATACTATGCAAATGAATGGCTAGCTTCTGGCGACCATCTGGAGTTGCACACTCGCAAGCTAAAGGCACGCTTGTTTAGCATTCGGCATTCCAGTGCTGGTTTCGGAGCTTTCCTTACGAAATCGCTTGGCACGCAGCAGCATAAGCGCGCAGCTATTGACCGTCATCTGTTTACATTACAATTTCGGTGCTAGTTTACGCATGCACATAAAAAGACTATCACTCAATGGGATTGCGTTCGTTAGCCAACATTAACACATCCTCCACCGTGCAGTGGGAGAGCTGGTGGTCCAGTGGTGGGTAGTCGCGCATATTTCTATTGATTTGCTTGTTCCAGAGAAGCTTTTTATGTGGCGAGATATTAATATCAAGCACAATGCACAACAAACGCTCCACGCGCGCTCTTCCAGCGCGTACGCAAACAGACGGATCTTGCAACCGAATGTGGTAGAGTTGGGCATGATCCAGCGTAGGTTCCGATCGGTTAAGTTCGGACCCCACCACCTAGTTAGCATGCTGCCTTTTAAGGGTCGCTTACGAAACACACTCGTTTGATCAGCTGGCGATGGTCTGCTGGTGCCGCTCTCGTGCTCGTGGTCAATCATCATCACGCGCTGTATCTCTCCTGTGCTCTCTGATTGTTGGTTTTGTTCAGCAACCGAAGTACAATGGAGGAAGGAAAATTTGAACGTTTGAAGTGACCCTTTCCCGAAGAAAAAGGTGCTGCACTGAGATCGTTTTTCGACAGCCGAATCACGACTAGCAATTCGAACGGGTCAACGGGTTGCAAAAGCTCAGGGAAGGTCACGCATGAAATCTCCGGCGTGGGCGGAGATTTGTCTCCTTCTCCTGCCGACTCGATGGTTCCGAGCAAAAGTATCGGAAAGAAACTTCTCGGCAGGCATCACTGCTGTTCAGGTTTCTAAAGTTTGTTTGTCTGTCATCACCTTCAACGCAACGGCGGTCCTGTCCCGCATATGTTTGGCTATCGCTCAATCTTCAGCTCATCGAACATTGTGTTCGAGCATTAGCGAGGTTGTTTATCCTGTGGACAGTATTTGTTTTGTTGCTCCACAGCGTCTACTACGGCCACTACCATGCTGCTTCCTCCGCAGTAGTTTGCCGTCATCTGATGGCTTCTTATCGCTTGCAATGGGTCCGCCGCACGCTTGGTCTCTGGACACTTCGGATGCAAATATGTTTGCCTACGCATCCGTTGCGCGCTTTTGTTCGTTTATTAAATGAGCTTCCAAATTTGAAGAGAGTACATCGTTGGTGGTGTCTTTAGTGGAGAAACGGTGGTCAAATCGATTTGACGGTGTGTGTCTTTCTGGTGTCTAAATTCGCCTGAGGCGCGTACACCATCGGGTGCCAATCTTGTGACGACGTTGTTTGCATTTTATGGAGAGGATATAAAATTTACGACGTTTTACTTCAGTCGAAATCTATTGGTGAGGAGATAGGACGAAAGAGTGAACGAGATAAACCCTTCAAAGATGGGACGCTGATGAACAAATCCTAAGTATTACGTTACACCGGATTAGCGTCTTCACCCAGCGGCTTATCGTTGGGCAAAAGATTTATTCATGTCGATAGTAACGCTCTCGTGGCGCACGGCATGACGAAGTTTAGGAAAATGAAATAAAATCGGTGAATCATTTGCGGTGCACGATTCGAATCGTAGCTCGAGTTTCACTAGACCTATCATTAGCATACGCGATGGCAATTATGCTGAAAGGCTCGCGCTACTTAATAAAAAATCAAAATAGTAGATGATACGTCCACATTAAGGTGGCCCGGGGTATCATCATTTTGAAGGCAATTTAATGACTATTTTCTACATCTCTCCTCCCTGCCGCCTCTCGCGGTTGCTGAAGATTTGAAAGTTTTGTTCAAATATTTATGCGTTGGTAGGAAAGCAAAAAAAACCAGTAATACTTGAGATTGATGTTTAATTTTTTAAATAAAAGCGATTGTTTGTGCGAAGCGTAGATAATGTGGCTTAATTAGGAACAATTTGGTTCGAAGTTGCGCTTCGCATGATTCACGTTCCGCCTTGGCAGTGAAAGAAGACGGACAAACATTGCGGCTGACGGCGTCGTGGCATGGGTATATCCCCACTAATCCGTTGCAAATTGAAAACAAATTTTGGGTTAAAACTCACACAACCCAGCGAAGTCTTGCAGGTCTTGTTGTTGGTAATGTCTGTTTGTTGTTTCCTCTGTTTGCGGTCCATCGGTAATCGAATAATAATCCCCCGGGGACTGGTAGATCGGAACTGGCATGCTGATTCCTGGCGGAAAAACCTAACCCAGGCGTTGGCCAACGTGACGAGGCGACTTTCGCCCTCCGAAAAAAAAAGAAGCCATCTCTCAAGGTGAAGAAGACAGCAGTGGGATATGTTCCCACCGTTCTCTTCATGAACTGCGGTCCATTCGAGACGACGCTAGTACAGCCCACCAACCGCCCAGGGTGTGGATCGTTGGCTCACTATCCGATTCCGTAAAACAACCGGCCGACGGTTCCGCTTTCCGATGTGCCGATCGAGCAAATTAAGGTTATGGTGTTTGTAAACCGGCTCTCGCTGGCTTGGCAAGCTCGCCGCTGCTGCTGGCCGTTTGTGGCGTGTGGCGATTTGCATTGGAAGTCCCACCCCGATGGGGGGGCAGCCGAAGGAAACATCGCATCGAAAACGCCCGAGGAAAATTGCAAACGAAACCTAGACTAGATGCGTCGAGCGGACGTGTATGGTATGGTGTGGTGTGTAAGTTGTGGTTTTTCGAATGCTTCTCGCATACTGCATGCTTCTTCCCAGCGTGTCTGTGTGTTTGTGCAAGCGACTGTGCGCAACGAAATAGTTGGAATGATAATCGTTTGAGAAGCGTCTTAAAATTTGCGCAAGCATTTCGAATGCTAGACAAATACATTTCGAGTGATATGCGAAAGTAAAACAGGTGATTATTTGAACAATAAAAATTGATTGTGCTCATGGGAAGCAATGAAGAGATTTGTAAAAAAATGAAAACTAATCATTTGCATATAACAAATATGTTACTAAAGGCAATCTTAAATATTAACACAGAAATTGGTACGATTCATTTCACTTACCCTGCTGGATATGCAAGGACGCCGGTTGTGGAGGATACATCGAGCCCAGCGCTGCTGCATACTGTTAAGCCTAAGATTTTCTTCAATTTTATCTGAAAACAAGAGAAAAAAACTAATGTTAACGAGAAAGTACTTTGAGGTGTCTTGTTTGTTTTGTTTCTTCCCATTGTGTTTTGATGTCGACGACACTTTGCGTCACTCCTCGCCATAGGAAGCTACCTTCGCAGCTATCTAAAGTGCCCTTGGTCTGCAGATGGATAAGTTATCTTTTCGGTAACGACACCGTGATAAGAAGTTCACTCCACCTTTGCATGGGTGATAAAACAAACGAACACACCGCGCTGTCTCCGGTAGCGTCAGCAAACACGGAAGCATACGTTTATTTTTAAAACGAATTTTGAGTTTGCTCTCAACGTTTCGCAAAGGTCGCGTTCCATCACAACACTCCCCCCGTGCGAGGTCAATGACAAAATGGTGTGCTGCTTTGTGGCGCGAAGCGAAGTTCATTTCATGTTGCCGAAATGAGCATTGTGTGGCGGCGCCCTCGGCTAATGGACGGGTAAAAACGCGGCCCAAAATTAACGGCTGCCGATGATTGCCCATTTATTCATCGACTGCGGGTGGGTGGGTGGGTAGCGCGCACTCTCATTTGTGCGATTGGAAATGAAGCGTGCAGAAAATGCAACCACTGCGTTAAAATGCTGTGAAAACGGTGCGTTGCATAAGATTATGAGCGGAAACGCAGCTGAGTCGGGCCAAAAAAGAGGTACATGGTATATAAGAGTATAAAGTTTTGTTTTTTTTTTAATCTGATGAAGATATGATCAGAACAGCCTATTCTATTACACAACAATTCATAATACTCCACTCCTGTGGAATAAAATCTTACGTTTAACGAAGAAAAATCGATTCAATCAACTCACTGTACGCCATAGACATGACTAGCTGGGAAACTGATTGCACATGATCGCCTGCGGGCTACCGTGCCAGCTGCTAAAATGTGTCTGAAAAGCGAAATTGAAAAGCTCCTCCAGTGCGCTTAACACGCTGCAGCTCCGACGCACCACATAGAAGGCGCGCCCGGACCAGCTCGGCGAGAGGAAATGCGCGCGTGAGCTGGTAAAAGTTTTCCTGTGCGCCGTTAGAAAGTATTTCATGTTGGGTTGTATGTTTTGCTAGTGCTGAACTTAACCTTACCTCCGGACTGGCTTAGAGGTCTAGTGTGTGCTAAATGTAGCGGATGCACGGCAAGTTTGCACTAAAAATGGCAACAATACAAAAGCACACGATGCGTTATTCATCGCGCGTTAAAACTACCTCCAAAAGGTTGCAGGAAAGCAGAGGAAAGGAACAGTTTACTCTCGACATGTGCATATATCCGAGTAATAACAACTTTCAATGGCAGAGTTCTTTGCCGGGGCACGAGACACGTCGCCTTTACCTTGTACTGTATATCGTACATACGAGGGGCGATGGTTTTTTTGGCTTGCATGCGATAGAATAGGGCACACTATTTCAATACAACGCCGTGAAGGTGCGTCACACATCATGCCACAACATTGGCACACGACACAAAGTCACGGAGAGGAAGCTTAAGCTCCTCCTGCCGTCTGTCGTTTAGTGGCTGAGAAATTACCAAAAGGTCATGGGAAAAGTGAATTGAAGCAGCTACTACCCGGGTCGGTCTCTCGGTGGAGCAATTTTGTCTGAAACGTGCCTCCCACTCGTAACGTAAGTGCTTGATGTAGTTCCAAAATAATTAAACATTGTTTTGACGTGCCTGTAACAGGAGCAGGAGCTAGTGTGCTTACATTAGAACATTGTAGACAGTTTTATCTTATTTGAATGTTTCGTTATCATGCAAAAAAGTTTCACTTGCAGTTTCAGAATTGCAGGTGCTTGGCATTATTTGTACATTTGAACATACATTTAGTCGAATAGATGAATACTCGGACTCGTATTAGTATGTACCATTATCCAAATCGACAAACCCAACCTAATGTCCAGTTCGTTGACCTCTCCACGCTTTATGGTCAGGCACACGAAACAAAAACCACAAGAAACACAAGATAAAACAAGCGATATAAATTTCAGAAGACATAATTCGTCACGTTTGGACACGGTTCGGTGACAGTCACTAATTTGCAGAATTTTTGATTGAAGCAAACCTTGGCAAAGAAAGAGGCCAGTTTTTTGCACCAACTAGCACACTCATGAAAACATCGTAAATCTTGCACAACCAGCACGAGACAAGATTAACTGAACGGAGAGTGTAATGGAACAATTTTCCACCAGAGGTTCTTCTTTCTTTTACGAATGTCTCGTGTACCCTCCACTTTACCAACATTTATTATTATTATTATTATAGACTTTAGGAACCTTGTGGTTAAAGTAACTGAAACCTTGAAAGCTGGAGTATTTTGGGAAGTATGCAATTAGATCAGTTTGCCCCAATTTGCAGTTTGTTCGTCGTTTTGGATTTTCTTTTCGGGCAGATCTGCTGGTGGATAGCGTTTACTTTCACGCACGAGTGGCCATTCTTGTTTTCTTGAGCACAACAAAGATGACTTTGAAGAAAAGTGTTTGTTTGTTGAATATTTGGTATACACAGTTACATTGAAGTTCGTTTAAAAAAAGACTATGCTCGCACGATAAATAAACAATCATACTACATTTGATAGCGTTAATTTTAGGCACGACTTTCCACGGTCGAAAGCCCTCTGGAGAGTGACATTTCATGTCTCAATTGAATGCCATCCTTCTCCGTCAAAAAGCACCTGAAGTACGCGCCTCAAGGTCAACGTGTTATAATTGGGTAAGCGTGCAGTTGACAGATTCTCCATCAGCAGCCGACTCGGAGCTTCACACAGCACACCGCTCGGAGCTTCTGAGTGATGTGCTTGTTTACTGTTCGTGTTGGCAATACTTAGCATCTCCGTCATTGCAGCCACCGTCAGCTTCTTGGGAAAGTGCTGTCAGCTTGTAGTTTTAGGAAGTAGGTCATCTGGCACACAAATCGAGATGTTGTTCAAACGGACTCCACCGGAGCTTGCGGCGAAGCACGGTTGGAGCGGACCATCACCATCTGCGCGATCGATCGTACGAAACGGACGACACGTTTTCTCCCGTCCGGTGGTGTAACTAGTGCCTGCACTCTGTCCAGCGAATACTAGGCCACTTCACATGAAGCGCGATCGATGAGCCGTGGTTGGTTTTTAACTCGCTCTGCCCCCACCACGGGGAGGGCGAGTAATCCGATACATCCGGAAGATACGAGCTGGTTCCATCTGACAGCTGCTCCCGGGCATGCGTGGATGTGGCACGTGTGCTGGTTCGGACCACCACACGCCGTCTTGCGGTCGAATAGGTTCGCCTCGAGCTGGCCACCTACAAATCGCGGCGTCTACTCAACTCGACGCTTGTAAGTCTTCATCTCCTGCTAAAGGTGACCATCTTTGGTTGCAGTTGCAGTTTTGTCTCGCACAAAGAGATTCCTTACGCGACGAGTTGCTCCACGCGCCAGAAAGATTCCGCCGCAGATCTTCAACGTCTTGCCTTCTTTCTGGAGTCTCTCGCTCGTCGCGTCTGAAGGTTTTGATTGTGTCATAAAGCGTGAATTAATTATTCGCGACACCTTACCCACGGACGACACCCCACGGGAGGCCAACCTTGCGTCTAGCAGCAGCAGCAGCCTTCGGTTAGAATTTTCCGCCCACATTTCGAATTCCTGATGTGATGTTTATCGACGGTTTGAGCGATTGAGCGAGAAGTTTATGACCTGGTCGTCGATGCGATTTCCTGCACTTCGCGAGGTACTCTGGAGCACTCATTTCTGCTACTTCATTACCTTACCGTACCGGTGTTTAATGCTTTACGAGGTTGTTGAACATTCAATTGCCTATTTGAACGACACGCCGTGGCGGATAATTTATATGATACGACCCCCTTCTCGAGCTGACGTGCGTACAGACACGTGCTTCAGTAACAGGGTAAGCGGATTATCGCGCAGGTATCAAGCTCATTTGCTAATGCTGTAAAAGCAGAGACACGCTACGCTGTTAAGCTGTCCAAAAAATGAAATTGATCCTTTCTAAATCACTTTTTACAGCAATACAATACCAGAAAGCGAACCTTGACCTATTTCTTGTGGTGTGGTTATATTTCCTCTCCATTTTAATTACGCGGGCAGGTGTCTTAGCGCCGAGCTGTGACATTTGGTGTGCATATGTTTTTGAAAATGTTTTAAACATCGCGCACCATTTATGACTTCATCGCGTCTACTCGTTGCATCATCACGCGACCTGTTACTTTCGGAGGCGCCGCCTGTTTAAAAGCTCATTTTATTCCATTTCATGGCCAATGCCGACGCCCATTTTCCACCGAATCCCATTCGCCCGGAAGTGTGTAACGCCGCGCGTGCAATGCATCATGCGCGCTGCTGCTGGCGGGCGGTTATTATTTGAATATGCAACTGCATCGCTTCGCTGACCTTCCATACCTTCGGCTAGCGCTTTGCTGTGAGAATGTGTGTAAAATAAACCGCAGTCGGCCTCGGAAGTCTGATTACACGAACCCGATTAGAGAGCAGATGAGTAAAAGGCCTTTCTACACCAATTTACACCCTCGAACGTGTGTCTAGTTCGGGTCTGTGTGTGTGTGGGTTGGAGTTTCCTTCCTGTTTAAACTTCCTTGAAAACCCCTCCACAGCTGACTGACTGAAGATCACTTCCGATCTTCCAAACGCCTACTCTCTGCCCTGGCAAGTCGCCACTTCTCACGTACTGTAGCACACCGTGTAGAAATAAATCACTTCAATACGCAATGGGACGATTAACCAGGCACGATTGGCTTTATGATGAATTGTCTCATCGCGAATATTTAAACTAAAACCGCGCAAAAGCCCATCCCACGCACCGGGCAAGAAGTTTGCCGGGCGCGCAATTTAAGCGAGCGGCAGGAAATCGCTTCTTCACTGAAATGAAATATGTGTTACCTTTTTTAATTTCATTTGTCCCCGGCACGATTTATGGCACAAACACACACACACACACACACCAGCGCGATCCTATCACCGTGTCATGTTAAATTATTAACATGATGAATTAAAATCCCATTCATTATTTTGTGCCGCAGGAATTTGCGCCTATGGAAACGTTCTGTTATTGGAAGCGGTAGGAAGTTGTCCCTATTGTGAGCATAAATGGACATTCAGCCGGTGCACGCGTCGGAAGTTTGAAATAGTCAGCGCGCGCGTAGGATTCGCCGTTTATTGGACGAAACCAATCGATCGGTTGCTGCTGGCATTCCGAAGGGTGGCTTATGATATATTTAGCAGCTGGTCTAGGTGCTTACGTAATGTGGTCGCGGATACACTAGTGTTGGGTTTAAAATCAATTATCTAATTTGAATGGAACAGGCAGCTCATGAACAGTCAATTACTTCAACTTCAATAAATGGTATGTGACATTGAATGAAGTCAGCTGTTTTGAGGAATTTGTTTTTATACATATTCCGCTGATTCCACAGCTGTCAAATGAAATTTTTCGAATGAAAACTATACTGAATCACTGAAGGCAAACGTGCACTTACCTAGAAAATCACAAATTACCTTAATATTTGGATTTTTCTTTATGTGATAAATACTTTAAATACAAACAAAACCTAATTAGCATAGTTGAGTTGTTTTTAATATATAATTATATTGTTAGGCTCGAGTACTTCGAATACTTCATCGTGCTTACAACACCATAAGTCATTAATCTCCTTTAAATAGCTCAGTAAACGATATATACTCTTAGAAGCAAGTCTGAATGCAATGTACTAATGTTGCAATGTAGTCCCATGCAAAGAAATCTCATTTCACGAGTCTCTGAGTTACGGAGCAAACATGAACTCGTAAATGTACTCGCCTAACTGAGGAATAGATAATTTAAAGTAATGTCCACTTGCTCGACCGCCACCGTTTACGCTGCGGGAAGTAACTTTCATCTCATCCAATTTGCATCTTTTCACCTTTCTCGCCCCGGAGATTTCAAAACCGCTTGTTTGAGACACGGCCAAAGGGCGAATGACGCGCTAATGGCTTTTGCATGTGCTGACCATCAGCGGCCCGGTCGAGTGGTGTCATTTTTTCTCCCGCTTCCTTTCATCTGGACCAAAAATTTCAACCAGACGGGCCTTCATTAGGCCGTTCTTCACTCCGGCACTCCGGTACGCATAATGCGCGGGAGAAGATCCACACCTGGCGGTCGAGGGATAGGCGCACTCTTTCATTAACACAACGCACCGGCGGACGGACGAAAACTGACCCTGACGCACCCGAGTAAGGAACAGCCCCACGCGAGCGCAGATGAAATAATGGTTTTGCATAATTGGGTTTACTTAGCGCTCGGTTTCGAAGACGATTAGGAGACGGTGGCGGGTGCTGGTGCGGCATCAGTGCAATGTCTTTCCGTAAATGAAAAGTGAAACGTTTTACCGCCAGACGTAGGTTTTTCTTCGGTACGACCCATCCACCAGACAGTGTGGCGATATGGCGCGCCTGACCCGGAAGAGAGCAGAGTGGAACAGATACTTCTCCTTCGAACTTATGTGCCACCCGATGCGGTTGTGTGCGCCCACTTTCTTCACGTGCACGATCTGCACACTTTGCATTTTTCGCAGCAGGAAGTTGTCACGTAGATTAGAGTCCTCCCTCCCAGCCGGGGGGTAATGGTTTAACCGAAGCCGGTCGTGTAGCGTTTGCAAATCGAATTACGGCAATGAGTTGGTCGCCACAAAACGTCCAAGACGTAATGACCTTTGACCCTACCCTACGCGGTCGATGCCTTTCGGGACAGTCAAAACGGAGGAGGAAACGGAAAGTGTGCGAGAGAGGATTACCGGAAAAGCCGGCAGTTATGGAGCGGAAGTCGTCGAGCGCGGGCCAGTAATAATCAAATTATGGCAAGTCGGCCATAACCACACGTGAGTGGCAGGTTTCGTTAGGAGCAGCATTTGTTTTTTGCAAAAAAGCGCTTGAACTTTTCGGTTCGCTTTATGCTTTATTGATTTATTGCGTTGGTTGCAAGAATTGAAAACTTTATGACATTTCAATCCAAAGAATTTCGCGCAACGTAAACAAGCTGTGCCGCTGGGTGTCAAGTTATCGTTGGGTGAAATAATTTTCTTATTTTACGAACAACAAGGTTCCATTCATCTCCGCTGCGGAGCGTGAGCGGAACTGACCCACCAAAACGGTAACGCTGTCCCCGAGAAGCCAACCCACGTCGTCAGCCGCCGTCAGCTGGCTGCAGCAGCGCAGACAGGGGCACCTTCTGCTTGGTTCTTTTTTTTTTTAATTCGCTTTACGTTTCATTTAATATTTATCGAGCGACGTTCGGTGTACACCGGCACCACCGTACCGGGCAGTGGTCA
Source organism: Anopheles dirus (assembly GCA_000349145.1). Taxonomy (NCBI): domain Eukaryota; kingdom Metazoa; phylum Arthropoda; class Insecta; order Diptera; family Culicidae; genus Anopheles; species Anopheles dirus. The sequence goes on along the minus strand of KB672857.1, from coordinate 1,489,180 downwards.
ATAGGCACATAAATTAAATATTGATGCAATTTGGACCCCACGCACACGGCCGCGCGACGAAATGGCGTCGCGGAATGGTCGCGGTTTGAGGCAAGCAAATAAACGACATTAATGCAGATGAGGAAAGCACCCATGCGCGAGGGGAGGCGATAAGGTGCAGAGTGCAGGTGGGTGCCGCAATGCTTCACTATTTCTGCACAGATCTACGCTGCGAGCCGAGCTGGAGGAAGCAGGGAGAACCACATTATAAATGTCAGAAAGCTGTCTTTTTAGCGCCTCAAATGCGCTTCGGATAGAAAAAGAACATGCAAATCGATTACCGGCGGTGTATCTGGAGAACTGCGTTTCTAAAATCATGTCCTAGTTAAACTCTTCACTTGGCAATGAGCTGTAGGAAAGTGCCTTTTCCCGGCGCGCGTAAAATTATCTGAACAATGTAGCTTTCTCCTTGATCGACATTAGCATTATCCGGTTGAGATTCATCGAAAGCCATTTAAAGAGGGGCTCTTTTGTAGCCAAATCGATCCGAAACACTATTCGCTATCGAGAAAGAAGAGAAATAAAACACTCAAGAACCCCAGCTACGGGAAGAAGTTTGTCTTTACAAGTCCGCAACCGTCTCAGGAAGGCAAAAGAAAACTTCTTATGACTAAAATCGAGAAAAACGCAGATAAGCGAAAAGTGCAGAGCGTCCATTCAATGAACTGGAAGTTTCAACGAAGCTCTTCCTTTATTATTATACTTCCGGATTGTCTCGATTTTACGAACGCGCCGGAAGAACACAAAAAAGTGTGCTTGAAGGATACGCAAAAACGGATAAAGAAGAAAAGGGAACTTTTTGCGTCGGGTGCTGCAGTGCCTCGCCAACGGAAAAGAAGCACGTAGCAAAACACAAGAGTCCAAAGGCTTTCGAATAGGAAAAAAAGCCGGACTCAAGTTTAGAATGTTGCTGTGTGGAAAACTGGAAACATTTCAAAGCATAAAGCATAGCACAGAAACAAACTTAGCAGGCGCGACGGAGCGCTTGTCTCAATAAAAACGCATTTTTTTCTGTGATTCGTTACGTGCGGGGAATAACAGAAAGAGAAGCTTGGTTGTTTTCTCGTGGGATTGTTGATAAAATAAGCAGACGAAACACACTTTCTGCACTTTTTTTGAGCTAGCTTGCTTTTTGCATGACTTTATGCGCTTCCAACGGTTCTAGACTGGATCGGTATTATAGGGTAATTGGTAAGTGCAAAGTTGATCACGCTAGAGGACGTGGGTTCAAACCTCGATGGGATCGAGGAGTATTTTCTGGTTTGTTTTCAAAGGCTTTCGAATGCCCACTAATGTGAACTAACAGCTCGCTTCACTATATAATATAGACCTACGCGATTATGTATTTTCACCTGCAATCATGCGTTGCGCTTCGCGGCGCGAATGGATGCACATTTCCTGTAGCCAAACGTCAGACCCAGGGAGGTACTGTATAATTTGTTTATGAGCTTTTTTGCGACCATCCTCTCCGATCATCGGTCATTCGCATGGTAGACGACAACCACACACCACCACACGTCGCCCACACCAGAAAGAAGCATTCAACCATACACCGTTAGCGAAGGGTCGTTACGCACAACAGCGAGCGTACCGTTTGCTTAGTTGTTTTTTTTGTATGCTCACCAAATGCCGTGAGACTTTTCAACGCGTTTCGCGCAAGCTTCTGACGATTTGCATAAGCTTACGGTACGCGCACATGGCGACCGTGGCTCGCGGGGCGCTCTCTTCTTGAAGCGAGCGAACCATTCGAGCGCACCACCATTTCCAGGCAGCCGTACCGTTTCAACGGATTATGTGGAGTTTCTTCCCCGGCGGGCACACTTCCTATGCGCCATGCCAACAGGAAATCCATCAAAGACAGTCGCTTTTCGAGGTTGATGTTTTCTTCCAGTCGCTGCCCCATCCGCCCGCTGTGCTGGTGTGGATGGGGTTGGTTTGGTAGCCCGCCAGTGTGATGATAAGAGAGATACACCGTGCTCAAGCCGTCGAACATGCACTTTACGGAGAATTTCTCATCTGTTACACACGAACGTCAGCGCGGTGCTCTTGCCGGGCAGCGCGAACAGCGCCGGGCTAATTTACATTCTGCGTCCGCTTGGCGTTCTCGTTCGGAGGATAGGGCGCTTTGAAGATTTGTCAAGCACGAGATGGCATCCGGTTGGATGATAAGAGTCAGCCATGAGATTGCGACATTCCTGGTCGTGGTGCCCTGCCATGGCACTATTTCATGCTGTTTAAAGGCTGCTGACATGAAAGTGACAAATTGAAATGGTGAAGGATTTAGAAAGAGATTTTCTTTTGGAGGATGGGATTTCGAAATGTATAATTGCCTAATTTCATCAAATAACCAGAAAAAAATAGTTCCATAAACCAAAATGACTAATAGAACCAATGTTTGAAATCTATACAAAAGGAGTGATGGGTGAACGAAGATAAAAAAAACGCTGAACCAGATGTTTAATTGCTATTCTAGTTGGTAGCTCGTAAACAAAGCGAAGCACATATCGGCCATTACGACAGCAAAATGTAGAACGTGACTAAATTTAATGACAGGACGGCATGGCTCCTACAACGCAGTAAAATGTTGGGTAGGGATATCATCACACTCTAACATAAAGCAAGCTCCTAGTTAACACTTGTTTCGTAACATTACACCGATTTCTTTTTCACTTCTGAGTACGTAGTGGTACGTTTGTACTTGCAAAAACAACCGATAAATCGCTTAATACGACAATTGGAAATGCCAATCATCGCAAAAGTCCGGTGTACGAGTTGCAACATCGTACGAACCATGTCAACGCCATTTCCCACAATCATCCCAACAGTTTATGATCTATCAATGAACGAACGCTCTTGAACTGCTTGTCTACAGTGAGGGAAACCCGCACCGTGGAGCATAAATTCATTTCAAACCGCACATGAACATCGCATCAACGCTAGTATAGTTCGACACTGCTAGGCGGAGTTGAAAGATCGCACTGGTTGCTATCTGACAGGCATCATCTCAGTGGGAATAATCACAGTAATTAGAGGCGGTGCAGTGGTGGTGAGCGATCGATCCTCCAAGGCATCGTGACGAGTCAGGTTGCTAAACAGCAACGCATGTGAGGCCGGGCGCACGTGTGCCTGTCATATTTACGACCCGAGATGGGGTCTTCCACGGGGCCCAGAGTGTGGGAATATTAGTTCGCGAAAATTGACACTTCAACCGATTATTACAAGACAGATATTAAGCGGATGGTAAAGTAAAAAACGAAGTAACATCGCACCAAAAAGCCTACTGCGCATTACTCGATCATCGCGTGCGTTTATCTTAACGAAAAAAGCACACGGCGCAGTGAGCACGAAACGGAAAACACCACCTTGTTTTCATAGCACACTTACTTGTCGTTCCCTTGAGCGTGCATATGAATAGCGGCTATTGATTTCAACCGTGCGCGGCGCGGTTAGATCATAGCAGACGAAAGCTTGACCGTGGGTTCGTTAAGATGTAGGATGATGATGACGGGTTTTTTGTTGTTGTGGCTGTTGTTGTAATTTTGAATCACTTTCCAAACGGAAGATGTTGTCGTCGTCGCCACGGGTATTTACATGCGAATGAGTTCATTAGACGTGCTCGACTAACAACACGATCGTTCTCGATCTCTGCGATGCACGGAGTCGTTCGAAAGAAAAAAGGCGCTTAAAGCTGTCAAAGTGTGTCGTTAGGCGAGATTCAAACGACCTACTGGAGGCCCTTTTTCCAACAACCTGTCGCCTCGTTTCGTGCGTAATGGGGAAGATTTTGGGCGAGATTTAGTACACCATCGGACGGTTTGATGCACGCGCGTTCCGATACACCGAACGCCCATCCGTTGCGCCGTTCCGGTGTGGGCGAAACGAACCAAAATGCAACCATATGGTCGAAACGGAGGGGAAATAGGTACGTCAGTACAACTTCTAAGCTTAAATTCACACTCGAGCTGGACAGGAAGATCAGGTGGTCTAGGGAGACGGGTGAATGGAACACGCGCGGAATGTAAATATTCCATTAGAGCTGGTTTATTCCACCGGCAGTTATCTCTCGCTCTGTGTTTGGTGTCACCACACGGTACTGTTTGACACAACTAAACTTTGGGGCAGTGGTTTCCATCGCCGGCCCCGGTGTTGGCACCAACACACCTTCATCCTCACATTGTGTGCGCCCGCCGATGGGAGGAGGCTGAGATGACATAATCCTTCCTCGGGCGCGCATCGCATAAACGTTTGCTCCGTATAAGGCGGCCGCGACACTCCATCGTCGACAAAGTTGTGATCCGGCGCGGTTCTGTGTTTTGCAAACGGACAACTTGTTGTTTTTTGGCACGATAGCAGCACGCGGGAACCAATAAATGTGTTCGATAATTACTAAACCGGTTGGCGCACGGGGAGCATTGATACGGTCACAAATTGATACAACACAGTAAAACAACCCGGCTGCGAAGCGGTTGTAAATATCACTTTCAGAGAATGAGTATATTTTATTGATTTATTAACGAGAGGAGAAGAATGGCTGGAGAACGGAGAAGTTATTGCCTTTTAAAATATGGCTGTTAATTTCGAAACATGCAGCGTGTTCGATAGCTTCTTTGCGGAATATGCTCTGTACTCTTTCAGGGTTCGGTTCAGAATGATACAATTTATTCTTACAAACTATCTTAATCCTAACGCTCACACGCATACAGTTACGGCACAGGATTTGGTGAATTAGATTTAACATCACGCATCACGCATTGCCTACATATAGGCGTAAACACAGCGTATTTAGGGGCATTATAGGTCGTTTTTGGTAACTTGATTACGGTGGCTAATTATTAATTAGCTATTCGTTTGCTAAATTTATTTTATTACAAATGCCAAATCGACCTGCATATTAAAGATCTTGAAGGTTATCTTTTATTGTTATTTTAACAAAAAAAAACCTTAGTTGAATACTTTTAGTTGGAGAAAGGTGCAAACAAACAAATTAGATTAGTCTTGGAAAGTAACATAGCCACAACATAACTAATAACTCCGGACCAACTCTAAGCTGGACCACTGGATGTTAAGTTTTTTTTAAAGCCTAAAATTCCATAAATTATTGCATCAAATACCAAGCCCACCCCAGAGCCATGTAAATCGCGCTCAATCAAAGTGAAGTAGCCAATCAATCGGGGAGCTCTCACTTAAGCGCAACGTGCGGTGGTGTGTTGCTGCCGTTGCACACGCCACACCCTTGGGATTCTTGTGAGGAAAAAAGGCCCAACCTGCTCACCGCGCCACAGCACCTGCGGCAGAAAGAAGGCACAATTACTAGGCTCAATCTATAATTTAGAGCAATTTGGTCTGCCAGCGTGCCGATAATTAATTGCCTACGGTTGCCACCACCGTGAAGGACGCGGCAAAAAAGGGATTTATACGTGCAAAATACCTAAGCGGGTTTTCGCTTAAGACCTCCGCCGCCACCGCCGAGGGATTATGATGAAAACGGCGCTGAGGGATGCATTTTCTAAGATGGTTTTTAATGCACGTTTTAGCAATTAAAGCCGGGCTAAAAATTAGGTTACATAGCGGCACGGTTTGGATTAACAATTGCAGAGGTTTAGCATCATCATCGCACACACACATGTGTTGCTTTTGGTATTGGGTAGAGGATTAAGTTATTAAACACACTTGCGAAACTGTGGCAAGTGGTAATGAAGCCCTTTCCGGGATGGACAATGCGTGGTGCTCCCAAACTCATACTGTCAACGATCGTCGACGGAAGCTTTCTATTCCCTCCGTCGGCTGGGGAGAAATACATCCGAAATCGTGCCCGAAACTGTGATTGACATCAGCTTGCCGACCGGATGAATGTCGTAAATTTTAACACCGAAATGGTCACGAAGTTGAACCCACTGGGAGCCACACAGACAGACCCGGCCTATCACCCAAAGGCGCGATATGTCATTTTTCGGGTGGTCAGCAGCACCGCCGGCCACAGTTGGACCGGGGATGGCGTGAAGCAGAATGCAACATTATTGTTCGTTGAGCGGTCCCACTCACTTTCAAGGCGCGCTCGCGCGCGATAGTGGCAGGGACTTTCTCACCCTACATCACCGGTGCGCGATAGGGAGAAGCAGTGCGGTGCTTTGGATGCGGGCAGACAGTAATGGCACTCGATGCACCCGCCGCCCGCAAAGACACTAAGCGACTTTCACCGGCCAGCCCGAGGAATTGCCTCGAAATGAGAGTGGAACTCCTCTGGGAAGGAGCCGTTCAGAGAGGTTTGGTTCAGAGGTTCGTTTGACGCTTCACTCGGAGAAAGTACGGGCGCGGAAGTATCGCCCGAACACCCTTCATCTGGTTGAAAGGGTGAATTTTCATCGCGGCGAAGAAGTCAGCATTAGGTGGATAGAAAAGTTGCTGGGATTATGATTCAAAATATTACTAATTTTTGAAAAAGATATTAGTGGCAATATTAGATGCATCTCTGAATACAGAACGTTAATGCTTAGCTTAGCTTTGATTATTTATGACATGGAATAATAGCAGTAGGCTAATAGTGCTAGCGTTGCTAATAATGGCTCCAGAAAAGGTACCATCAACCTTTTTTTTTTAAATTCTACCAATATTACCCCTTAGCACAAACTGAACGATGAAGGATGGTTTGTACCGAATCTTCAATCTAGGAAGAATGTCAAACGCCCAAAAAACTTTCCTATCCTCCTACTACAAGGCTGCTCCCAACTCGAAACAAACGCTGACGAACGACATTCGGGGAGGGACCATTTGGTTTCTGTTTTCATTATTACGTCATCACTAACTCACACACACACCGGCCAATACTAACCTGATAGGCGGCCACCTCATCGCTGTTGTAGATGTGCAGCGGAGGTGACGAGTTTCGCGGCGCAAACATTATTCCGCGTTGCCGTGTTCACAACATTCACAAATCGCTCCGCGCAGCAGCAAATCAGCATTCAGCTCCGAATATTCACCAAAAATCAAACACACACACCTTGGTCAATAATGCAGCGACATTTGTGTGATCGCCGGCGGTTTGCGTTATTCTTTTTTAATTTTATTTTTTATATCGTAGAGCACTTTTTCGCACACCAAAAGAGCAATCACGATTCTTTTGTCGATTCGTATATCATAAACTTATTTGACGCTGAATTTTTGAAATTTCGTATCCATCACAACGCACTCGCTTCCGTGTCTGCCCGACCTAATCGGTAATCGATTTTCTCACGCTTGACAAATTTCTCCGTTTGCACAATGTTCGGGGTCGCACTTGCACTTTCCATTGTCAGCGCGGCGTGTATGTGTGTGTGGGTGTGGTCAGCCCACACAGAGCTGGGCGATGCTGGAATGCTTTCTGTGTTTGTTCGTTTTTTTTCTTCTTTCGGTTCTGTAAGAGAAAAGCGATTTCCTGCAGGAAAACGTGCGGGGATGAGATTGACGCCAGAACAACAACTTTTCCCGTTCCATTCCGAGCCGGAAAAGGATGTGAAAGGACGATTTTGTTTGTTTCAATTTCTTCACGTCACACGCCGGGGTTGCTGTTGTTTGCAACGTTTGGCCACCGGGTTCCTTCACGACAAGCAGATGAATTTTGGGAGCCGATTTGCGCGATGAGGCGAGCTGCTTATTTATTTATTTGTTTTCGATTTCATGTTTGCTCTTGTCCAGCGGCCGACGTCCGACGTCGGCCTGACTCTTCGTGCGACCGACGGAAAAATGTCATACCGCTCGCTTAGGGGGAAAAATACTTTGAACAAAATTGAACGCCCGGTGTCTGTGCGGTGCTAAAAAGTTGGCAAACAACACCGGTTTGGAATTCGGATCGACCGAACAGTCGAACTGGTATTATTGACAGAAGAATCCAAAAACTTGTTGTCCTGGTACCCATATGTGTGTGTGTGTGTGTGCGTGCTGTTCGGGTTGAATAAGGTAACGAAAAATTTACATATTTAAATTGCTCACAATCAACACCGTCTTGCGATGAGGAGATCCATCGAGATACTCTGACCAATTTTACGCTCTCGCGTAATGATTCTTTCCCCAGTTCAGCTTTAACAGTGAGGAGGAGATCATGCAAGTTACTTAATGTTTAAAAATAAATCGTTCAAGACCTTCCGAGGAAACCGAAACGAAAAAACAAAACAAACAAAAAGCCCACACCCACTCATCGTGGAGCTGTTGCTATTTGGATATCACACACCGGTGAGCCGCTTCACGCTGATGAGGCGGTTTAAATCTGACGTCAACTTCCCATTCCGAGTCTGCTGACGGTCATCGTTGGATTCACAGCGAACAGCTTTCACGATGCTTTAACACACACGTCTGTTTGGCTGAGTTATGCAACGAAGAAAGATGTTTGCAACGCAGCTTTGTTTGTTGATCCTTCGCGTCATTTGTAATAATTAAAACGTTTTGTGGCCTAAGGACCACCACCTGTTACGCAGAGCTGGCTGGAAGGTCAGGCGATCAAGGTCGGTGAAGACTATTTTTTATTCCACCCAACCGTCTCGTGCAATCAAACGACATCAATACCGCAACGAGCGATGAACCTGTTTTTTGTTGTTGCTTTTGCTGATTGCTTTATTTGCTTCTTCTGAGTGTGCGGATTAAGAGGAAGAAAAAAAGGAGCACATGCAAATTCAATGGCCTCCGGGCCACGATGGGTGAAAACAGCGCGAGAAGTCTTTTCAGCGAAAAAAAGTTTCAGTTTTGGTGCTCACCTCGCGTTTTCAACCATCTCACCGTGGCCTCGCACAAATTTTGCTCTGCTTTTCAGTGAGAAGTTGACGAGCGATATAGTTTGTCTTTCTCTTGCCGGTGCGTGCATTGGGAAATGGTACTCACATGCTATGTCTGTCTCTGTCTAAGATGTTTGCCATCTAATTTCACAGTTATAGACTGGCTGACGCGCGTTTTAAATGACTTTATATTAAAGTATAAAGTATTTTTATAAAGTATTTTTATAC
>KB672857.1:1405626-1478626 GCA_000349145.1 Anopheles dirus | reverse complement strand
CTTCTCACGCACTCATGAGTGTCGAGAAGTTGAGCGCTGAGAAGTTTTTTCACCCATCGTGGCCCGGAGGCTAATAAAATTTACTGAATGAGAAAATCCGCGAGAAGGCAACCTGCTCTGCCGTGTGGGATAGTTGGGTACTTTTACTGCAATAATCTTTACGGCACGCACGCACGAAGCAATAATTTTGTGGATGAAATATGAGCCACTAGCGGGCTCATATGGCTGGGAGAAAATCAACAAAAAGTAAATCTAGACCATCCAGAAAAAAACCACCAAAAACCTGCTCTCGCGTCTGCTCGGGGGATCACTGAGACTGATCCAGCGTGCTGGAGTGTTAAATTTATCGCTTCACACACTGTGGGGATCGTAAATGCTCGTATTTTGTTTGGTCAAAAGCTATTCATTTCATCCGACAAACACACACACACACAGACGTGTGCTGCCCCGTAGGAGGAAGTGAAAAAGGTGTTTCGCACCACGCGATAGACTATGCGATGGGAAATTAATACTCAGCCCGCACTATTTATCAGCGTGTGCGTTCGTGTGGTTGTGTGCATCGTTTCTACCCCCCGGAGTACGGAGGTGTATCCCATTAACATTGGCTCTTGTCATTCGCGTGACACAACGAAGATATTAAAACCAACAAAGCGCGAGAACTGGAGTTCCACGCCGACATGTTCGCTTGACCATGAAAGTTCCCTCGGAGGAGCGTTTTGGTCTGGGGATAGCTCATTTTTTGATGCCCCGTTTTTGTTTTGTTTTTGAAGCTTCAATAAATCGCTGCTTGTATGGCTTCTCCAGCAGCACGGTGTTTGATTACGCAATCTCGGTCAATCAATCAGGAGGGAACGTTCTTACGTGAGAGGGCTCACACATGCAGAACTTCGGACCAAAAATGGGACATCAATTAAATAAAGATTAGACGACCTGCGACTGTGTGCGGTGTGTGTCTGTTGTTATAGACGCCCACGGGGTAGAGCGTGATCAGGTGAGCATGGATAGAACGTACTGGTGGCAAAGAGATTCGTTCTTGAACTGCTTCGCATCGCCTAGGAAAGGGAGCGCTACGAACGGATTCGGTAGCATGAACTGTGGCGACTGTGGAGATGATTGAATTAGATTGGAATGTCTGGCACGACTATTTGAAGGTGCTTGTGTCAAATGCCGGGGGTGTTTTATTACCTACAAGACACCTAGGTGGAATGGAATTCCGTACCGATTACTTTGGATTTTAAAATTGGTTGAACATTGAATTTGAATTTGCTCAGTAATTCACTGTTGAACTTCGAGTAAAGGAGAACCTCAAGATATAGGGCTAGTTGGTATAATTGTAAATTCGATTTCAAATATCCATATCCATACCCAATCGTCTTAGTGCAGCAATCAACACAATCTTTCATCACAAGAATGGATGACAATTAGGGAAATGTAGCATCAAAACATCAAAATATAATTTGCGTCCTTTCAACAGGCATCTGTCCTGTTCACAACAAACAACAAAAGAGTTCCACAAACCCAACTTCCCAAACGGGCCGGGCTCAATAGCCACAAGACATGATGTGAAAGAAGACAAAAAAAAATAGCACAAAACAATCATTCATCAGCCTTTAGCACACGGCGTACGCAGACAGATTTGGGAGCGAAAGCATTGAACTTTCCCTTCACGGTCACCACACCGTCGTCAGTGGTTGGTTGCACCATTAATCTTGTCATGCGCCCGGTGTGACACTAAAGGTTTTTCCCTCCACCATCGTTGCGCGCAGATCTCCCGAGCCCGAGCGCAGAGTGGTGTTTATTGAACCGAAACCGTGACACGTACACTACGGTGGAGCTTTTCAATTCTGCTCCCCCATATCGCCCCCGGGGGCACGGGAGAGTTTAGCACGGGAAGCACGTTTTCGAAAAGGGATTGCTTTGCATGCGACCCAATCCTGCGCGCCCGTGAGTGCTTACGCAGTTGGACTACGTAATGAACGAACGCGATTGAAACGCGATACGGATCTCGCCGCCGCCGCCGAGATTGAGTTCTTCGTGTTCGAGCAGCGGTGGGACAATCTAACACGGAACGACGCGTTTTCCCGATCGAGCGCGATCGAAAGCGACGGGGCCAGCCACCAGCCGGATACGAAAATATGGAACACTTGGTGCAACAAGGTTTGTGGTTTGGCCTTTCTTTGTTTTGATTTATTGGAAGAATTGGTGTGGAATAGTGTAAGAAGAAACGGAAGCCGAATAAAAAACAAACAATCGTAACAGTGATTGTTTGGGAAAAGGGGGTCAATCACATAAACCGACATTCGTTTGTCATGGTTTTTGTCATTTTCAAAACGTGCCTGAAGACCAATCGCATTACTACGCATTTGTGTAGTTAAAATTAGCTGGAAATTTCAATATTGAAACCAAATTAATATTCTACTTTATTGTACAAAAATACAAAAAAAAGCTTATTTTTTCCATTATTTTTGAAATAAATTCAAAATACAACAAAAATCCAGAAACGACACTAAAACTTTCTATTCCTAAAGGACCCTACATTCGTACCTAGCGGTATGTCTCCCATTAAAGCCGCTCAAGTGTCGAGCAAACGAAAGATTTACCCGGTGGCATAAGTGACGAACCTGCTGCGGCGTCTAGAGCGATCCCTACCGAGGGGAAACAATTTTTGCCGGTAAATATACTTTGGAAAATATGTTGATTGCTGATGATCACAAAAACAGCGGCCGGCATCCCTGCGGAGAGATCGCGCTAGAGGAGAAAGCACGTCCGGGCGAGAAGAGGCGAGAGAACGTGACCAACATATTCCATAGCCGGCCGCGGCCCCGGGTGCTTTTGTGACCGTTTGAAGTTAGGACGGCCCTTTCCCTGCAATGCAAGCGAGTGCCCACCGAAGACGACGCAAACGGAACGCTCATCATCATCATCATCGCTATGATCATCGCACCCGGGGCCCCCGCCGACCCCGAACGAAAGCGAGAATTGTTCAATTTTCTCGGTCACTTGGTCTCTCGTACCCTGTTTTTTTTTTCAAAGTGTGCAGCACACCACAAAACACAAAATAGCTTCCACCGCTTGCAGGACGGTGAGGTGGAGGGGTGAAAATACTTTCATCCACCCTTAGCACCTGAGCAGCAGCTAGCCAGCCGGGAGACTAAAAATAGGCCACGGATGGATGGGTTTTGGGAGGGCTCTCGGTATAAAAAGAGCCATTTAGCGGATCTTCAGACGGTTTCTTCTCCCACTGTCTGTAAGGGGGAAGAAAGGTGCGAAGAATAACTGCGAAACGGTAACGGAGGCGAGGTTTCCTTCTTTCACGCCAGAGAGCCCGATAAACAAAACCACACGCAAACTCACACACATCCACCTATACAAAAGACACTCCAAATTTGGAGATTAATTAATTTTCAGGCACAACTTCGCATCTTCTTCCCAACGCTCAATCGAGTCAGGTGGCTTTTACGGTGCTCTTCTAAACTGTTTCCCTCGCCCGACAGTTCTGCTCGAAACCGACACTAATAAACCGGCCCGAGAAAGTTTTACAGATTTATTAATGCAGTTTTGGTTCTTTTTCCCTCTCTTTGGTTGATTTTCTCTTTCAGGTGCATTTTTTACTCGCTGCTGTTGGGGTCAGATTAGCGCGTCAATTTTATGAAGGAGGATGGAACTTCTTTTCTGCCAATTAATTACGACAGAGAGCAGGAGAAATACAAAATATATTAAAATCGAGCAAGCCTAATTGGTTGTCATAATAGAAAACCAAGAAACTACGATTGGGAAGTAAACGCGCGAAGGATCACGGAGCTTTATCGACTTTAGCAGCGTAAGCTATCATTTGTAGCTCTAAATACTGTTGACAAGATCACTTTCTTCTTCACACACGACTCTTTCTAAAACAATTATTCTGATTCTATTTTTATCAACAATTGTATGCTTCACTGAATTTTATTTTAAAATAAAACACTGCACTTCAACCTAACACTGTTCAATGTACAAGATTAAGAACCGACTGGGCTGATCTTTGTCGCTCGCTTCAAATAAATACACCTCATCAGAGCATTTTTCTAGCAGATCTCGCGTCGCCTTATGGAAGTTGACACGAAAGCGCTGGTGGCTTGTAAAATGTCGAAAAGATCTAGTTCACAACCTTCGCAAATTAAAAATCCAAACGAGTGAGCGCGCGCGCGCTCGCACGACAGGCGATTAGAAAATTGTCTGTTCAATGGACGTGTGTTCCAGCGGCGGCGTGTCTAAAGAAATACCCACACTTTGTACCCCCGAGCCGAGAATAGTACAGCCGGCGTATGTATGTCCCTTTCTCAATTTCGACGGTGGGCGACCGCGTCAAAGCGATCCGGAAAGCTGTGCACTATGGATCGTCAGGGGTTGGGGTTGGCGAACAACATTCCGACAACTTCCAACTTCGGCACCGAAAGCCACGCGTGTAATGCCAACGTGACGAAAATAGCGCGCGACCCGCGGCCGAGGTGTAAATTTCACAAGAACGACGCTCTTTTTCCATTTATGCGAATTTGGCGACGCGCGCGCGCGCTGCTAAATTGCATGCTCATTTTTGTCTCTCGCACTCGCTCCGTGTCTAATCACGCCAAACACACACACACAGACAGAATCATCGTAAAGGGATCGGATTTTGACGTCGCCGTTTTCGTCGAATCGATCGTGACAGCGCACGCGATGACAAACGATCGGCCGCTGCGGGCCAATCATCGTTGTTAATTAAATTAAAAAACCGATTTTCCCTTCTCGCCGAAAAAGGTGCCGCGTGCGTGAAGAGACGCGATTTGGTCGTCGAACAAAAAATCTCCATTTGTAGTCAATTATGATTTAATTAGCGGGTTTTCTCCCGTGTGAGACCCTTAACCGAGACATAGAGATGTAAACCGGCTAGCGACAGATCATTGTTTAGGAGGAGGGCTCATGCTAATTAATTTTGCCTGCCAACCAGTTGGAGTGGCGCAATTTGCACTTAGCTCTAGACAGAAGAGCGAGAAATAAAAGGGCTGCTTCCCCATGCTTAAAGGAGCAGCACACAATAGATCGTTTGTTTTAATGATTGGAGGAAGAAATTGTACTTGTTGAAGAAAGTTCTTGTAGGAAAATTATGCAAGAACATCTTCCCCACTCAGGGCGTAAGTTAATTTGTTTATTCTTCTCGGCCAGGGGTGTCGAACACACGATTCGAGTGAGGAAAATATTTGTTTTTTTTTTATTTACTTCATCGGAACATTTCGATCAACCAAACAAAATGAACGCAGTATTGTCAAACATGAATCAATTTTATATAATTTCTAACTTAAAGTCTTGGCAAAATATAAAAAAAAAACAAGTTTTGCATCTCTGCTCTTGGAAGTAAATTCAATTGAAGAATAAAAAAATACAAGATGCAAGAACGGATTAAAAGAATAGGAACAGAAAAGCACACGCCACACACACCCCCCAACAAGCGAACAGATCGCACACTCTAATTGACCACAGGGCGTTCAGTTTTCACATGTATCGCGCGCAGCATTCCAATGTCCCCACGGCCACGGTGGGCTCATTGTTTCGCTATGAGAAAACCTTGCGCGCCGGTTTGCTGCTGCTGCTGCTGCTGTTGCCGTTGCTGGGGTAGACAGACACATGGGCCAGCGTCTGATCTGACCGCAATCTGCACAAATGCGTAGGAGAGCGCAACTCGGCGCTTTCCCTTCACTCGCGCGTCTCGTATGCCGCGCACACTGGAAGCACAAACAACCCATTGGGCTGGTGCAATGATAAGAAAAATGACCAAGAAAAACGCTTGCAAGCGCGTCCCTCCACAAAGTCGCTAGGCGCCTACACACACTCCTGGCTGGAGGTTGTGGTGGTGGGCCAACGTCGCCAAGAAACCTTGTCCAGAGGGGCGCAGCAACAGCGAGAGCTCTCGGCGCACTGCAATGCGCGTATTATTAGTTTTTGCTACGATCGGCACCAGCGTGCGCAACCGGTCAGCGGGTCATTCCCGGATCGATTCCTATCGCGGATTAACTGTCCACTTCCTCTCCACCTTCGGGCGATCACAAACGTCATCCTATCGTCGTCGCCGTCGCCATCCGATCGACCGACAGGCAGGAAATTAAACGTTTCGAATTTCTCTTTTAAATTGGCCACTTCGCTGCCTGCCCGGGCTTGCTAGCACGAACGGAGGGGGCCATTGCATAAGCTTCTGGTTTTATTTAGCTGTAACTTTGATTTGTTTGCTTTCGACCACAGAAACGCGCACTCGGTGAAGGATCACTTTTTTGCCGTGAAAATTTGGTCGCAAAAACCACACTCGCATAAACGCACTTTTCTTCTGGGCCAATGAAACACACCGAAACCGCACGTCGGAAGAACTTTCTACGCTCGCCGGGGCGTTTTTTTTTGTTGTTGATCGTACACAGTACACCAACACAGACGGACCCTCCGCCTCCAAGCGAAGGTATGGTGATGCCGCGTGAAAAAAGGATTATTTTCCACGTCCCCAAGAGGCATCACGTTGTGCACGTGGTGTACACGCAATGGGTGTAATAAAAAATAAAACAACATGTAACAAGCCCGACGGCCGGATGCAACTGCATTGCAAGGTAACAAACAGACAGAAACGAAACAGAAAAAAAATCGCACACGCGACGCGAAACACTGATGGGAGGCGCGCGAGCACACACGGCACAATCACACGGCCACATAATTTTGCCTATTGAAAACGCTTTTCGGCACGAATTTCGATTCGATTGCGTGCCGTTTCGGGCACGTTTTGGGCTCAACATGCTGCCCCAACCGCACGGTTTCACTAGGTAGCCGCAGGGGTTTCCCATCGCGCACTTTAACACACTTTTCAACTGGCCCCGTAGTAATCTTGCCTTGCTTTCGATGAGAATTTAATGTATCTTTTTTGTTTGCTTAGACAACAAAATTCGTTCCGAGATTCGAACCGCGAATCTTCGCGGTACTCGAAGATTTCGTACTCGTCGTCGTCGTCGTCGTCGTGGTCGTCGCCGTCGACCGTTCCCGTGAATGGTTGGCGTAGAATTGCGAGGTGACGCGTGCACCGGACGGGCCGCGAGCCAGCCAACACGCAACCAAACACAGCGACGCGACAACGTGGCTCAGAGGCGGCCGAGCGCGTTGGTGGTTGTGGTGGTGCCGGTGGGCTTTACACACCACTGTGGTGGTAGTGTTTGCGCCCCCCATCGCACCTCTTCGCGGACAAGACACATCAAATGTACGGGGAGGGGGGTTGCGGCGTCTCGGCCGCGAAAATGGATACTAGGCGGTCCAACCCCTCCGGAGTGGGTAGGGTGTGCTCGGACCAGCCCTTCTCGGTGTTGGTGTTTGGAAGTGTTTTTGTTTTTCTTGCGTGCGTTTGGAGCTTTTAACGCACGGTGCGCGTGAAGGTGGTCATATATTTGATGCATTAAACAAATTGGATCGAGTTAGATTTGTTTACGTACATTTATACGATCAATAAAGTATAGGTGAACTTTGAAAAATAAATAATAATTAATTCATTTTTCGTTCGTTCAAATCTTCGTTGGTATTTAATAACTGAAGTGGAAACATATTTAAGCTTCAACTGCCAGTAGATTTAAGACAAAATCATTACAAATAATATCTTATACGTTTAGGATTGAAGGAGGAAAAAGCTTAAACCCTGTTAAACAAGTTACGCAGAATTCCACTACATACTACGATCGAGTAAGAAAATAAAAATACAAACAATACAAATAAACTTTAAACTGATTAAACAGTGTAATAATACCTAACAAATGGACTTTAAAAAGTATTAATATGAAAAATTGCAAGGGTTTTCTTGCTATCATACGAGAAACATGTCAAATAAGCTCAAATGAATAGATATATGCTTTGAATAAAATTGGATAAACATTTTTGATGGATTTAATAAGGATTTTTTAATGGAGCGAACATATGTAACATAACCTCAACATAACAAAACACTTCAAAACCGAAAAATTATAAAATTTAAATCCTTTTTCACAATAAAAAAAATCAAATATTGATGGCCAACTTTTGTTTCGTTCTTCCCCACTGTGCTCGCCGCTTCACACTACGAGATGAAGCCCACATATGCAGGAGCTTCCCTGGCCGTCGTGCAGACGTGGTGGTGACGGTTGCAAATCTTATGTTTTCAGCCCTGTGGTAGTGTTGGTGGCGTTTAGGGGTGGTGTGTTTTAGTATTCTTCCCACCCCTCCCCAAAGAAGGGGCGCATTCGGCCGACGGCGGGAGGCGTTTGTGCCTACCCACCCTAATGGGGGAGACGTGCATGAAAAAGGAGGTTGTGTGGTTGCTGCCTTGCCAGCTGTTTTGCCGATGGGTTTTACTTACGCAGCAGCAGCAGCACACGCATTTTGGTCATTGAAGAACTCCACACCAAGTGGTATGCAAATCGGCCACAAAGCGACGGCAAATTGAGGCAAACGACATTAAAGGCGATTGAGAATAAAATCTCCTTTTTGAACAACTAGCGCTGATTATATTCTTGGCAGAAACTACACAATAACAAAGTCGCTGCCGAACAGCATACATAAAACATGAATAAAGAGACGAAACAGGAAATACGGACTGAAACAACAGATCTAGTTCTTCAAATGATATCATTCACAACAAGATAAACTTACGATAGGGAAAAAAACAGTTTGCAGCACCTGACTCAATTTAACGCTCAATTAATCAAACCTGAGTTCATCTTCCAAAGTGCAGATTTTCGTTTCAGATTAGTCGTACTGTCCCCCAATCGGTGAGAATGCTTACCTGCAAAAAAGGAAATAAAAAGAAAATGATTAATATTTATGCTTCCGATGTGGTTCACTGACACGACCGCTCGTTCATTTCTGCTCCAACACTTCACGCAGGAAGCGGCGCGTTCGACGAAAGATGTATTAATTAAAAGTTGTGATCAAAAGCATGGGCACAAGTGCCGATCGTTTGTTGTTTTGTCTGACTGCACGGAGTATCGTGCTATGAGAAAGTACCATCAAATTTGGAATAACACGACAGAGGAAAACGATGCAACGAATTAGACTTGGCAGGATGTATCTGTAATTAATTGGCAACTGCTTTTTAATTAGTTGAACGTTTGCTCGTAAATTGCGGAGAATTGGGCTCAAAACTGCAATACTTAAATTCGGCTATTACTTCGGCCACGATTTAATGTTGTTTATTACAGATAACATTTGCATACACTAAAACGCACGAACAAAAACCACGTTCCACCTAGAGCACAAATGTGGTTCGTGTCACAGCCCACGTGAAGTCATAATTTCTCGCCGAGTGACCAACTTTTGAAAATCTACGTCTTACACGTTGCCGGAAGTTGTAGCGAACCAAATTTGCCCGGCAGACAAATTTCGGTGAATGGAATTTTGTGAATGTCAATTTTCCAATAACAACAACAACAAAATCCCGAAGAATCAGTAACGCCAACGTAAAAAGCACCAATTTGTCGATCGATTGGAACAAAACACACTCACACCAAAAGCATTCGGTTGCGAATAATTTTACCCGAATTTGTAAACTTCGTCTCAGCGACCCAATGTCGCGG
This sequence comes from Anopheles dirus, assembly GCA_000349145.1. NCBI lineage: Eukaryota > Metazoa > Arthropoda > Insecta > Diptera > Culicidae > Anopheles > Anopheles dirus. The sequence continues at coordinate 1,469,048 of KB672857.1, read as the reverse complement.
AGAAGACGCAGCTGCTTCTGCTGCGGCTGCTGAGGTCATGGTGACTGGAAAGACTTTTGAAGCGTTTTTTCTCTCTCCTCTACAGATTTTGGTTCGTGCGAAACCAAGCGATTTTTCGTCCGCCGAGTAGTGCGCGATGGCACATTTTGGTCACCGCCGTCGTTTTGGGGCAACGAACTCACATGCGGCGTTCTGTCCGGTGTGTCTAGTGCTACTCACTCAGCTCTGCGCCCGTGAGTGGAGTCATGACCATGCACTCTCAAGACCACGACACTGAGGAGCTTGTTTGAGATGCTTTTTTTTCTTCGTTTTGCTCAAGCTGTCCGTGCATAACTTGAGCGCAGTTGGTGGAAAAGAAAAACCGCACGCGTGAAACCGTGGCGGCAGAGTGAAGTTTACCGTCACCGGAAGTTTACACCGGCAGAAGAACACCGCTGTGGTTGAAGAAGGGGGGAGCCCGGCCGGCCGCCAACCATAAAGAAAATGATTTTAAAGCAATACAGTGACGGAGGTTGTGGCGTTAAAGTCGGCTTTATGGCGGACTGTAAAATGGTTAAGACATTTGGATTTGGCTGGAGAATCACGTATAGAAGTTTGTTAAGAAAATGAATTCCTCCATTAACTACTTACAATTAAAATTTGAAAATAAAAATGTTATTTTGATTTGTAGCATTGAATACATTTTTCAATTATGCAACATAATGAATATTAGATTCATTGGGAATATACATATATTAAATGTGTTAGTGTTGGCATAGTATAACTGTTAATGTTACAAGGGTTAAAAATATTCAATAAAAATACAAAATACTCAATCATCAAAATCTAAATCATCATTACATCATTCTCTACATGACTTGAAGCTGAAAGATGTGTTGGTTGATGAATTCATAACTATTCGTTTAGCCAATCCATTAGCCGGTCCATCCCTATGCTTGACAAACTAAGACAACATCACTGAGCCTCATGGCGGGTACCGACGGCTTACACACCTCGAGTGCACAACATGGAGCGCTTCTTAACACATTTGTTATTAACGGTAAAAACATATAAAAACGAGCCAAACACAAACAGAGCCCCCCCTCATTTACATAACACATACGCGAGCGCACAGAAGAAAAAAAACCGACGCACGATAAGAGAAGCCCCTGGATGGGGCACGTTTATGGATAATTTTACCACTGATCATCGCTGGTTAACCAACATCCCAAAAAAACAACCTGGTAATGTGCCAAGCGTATGAGCGTTATGAAACTTACTTCCAACGGGAGAAAGAGAGATAAAAAAGCATATGTTTCCCAGCCAAAGTTAGAGCCTATGCTCGGCTCGCACAGAAGCTTCATTTTCGCTGGGAAATTCCATTCGGGTAGAACCGGGTAGCATCTACACCCCGCAAGTAAGTGCGTGTACATATTAAAGCACAAATGGAGAAACATGAACAAATTTGAAGTGAGATGCTTACGTCTATCCGGAACACCGTACATACTTCTTCGGTCTGTTTGGGCGCTTCGGGAAAAGCTGGTACAGGGTAAAGCCATTTTCATGGTCATTGAAGCAAATTTGCTTGCTGTACGTCGAACAGCTGTGGCATATGCGTAAAGAACGTGGTGCGGAAGAGAAAGAAAAGAAAAAGGAAAAGTGGAATTTCCCAGCGTAACGAGATGGCGATGTTGTTAAGGAAGCTGTACGCAGACTGATTTTCATTACAGAATTAATATCGACTAATAATAAGCACTTGATACTTTTTTAATACCTTTTTATGCGATCTCTCCTGCAAGAAGGTGTTGGTTGAAACAAATCATTAAAATCTAAAAATAACAGTCATTTCACTTTTCGAAAAGTCCTTGAACTAAACTGAAAACATGATTGGCATTGATCGATTTGACATTTGCATCGGAACGGTATGCAATCGAGTGCACACACCCTCGGCAACGTGTTGGAACATTTACTCTGGTTTGTTTCCGCGAGACCGGAATCGCAACCACACCGATCAATTTACACGGTAGAAGGATGCATAGACGAGATCAAACACACACTCAAAAAAACTGTGTTTGTGACACCTCATACGTGGGTGGTGGGACAAAGACACTGCTGGCTGGCTGCTGCTGCCGTGGATTGCTTACTCAATTAGCCAAAGCTGAAGTTGCGCCCGGCGGAAAGCGGAGGTCGCGCCGATGGAAAGCGGCTCGGTTAGACAATTTAATTATGAACTGTTGTGGTTAAAATAATTGCAGCATGTATCCACTTTCAACACTTCGTTGGGAGGAATCACGAGTTGGTGTCGAATTAAAAGCCCACCTTATGTCAGAGAGACACGGCACGGCAGACAGACAGACAGACAGACGGACGAACGGTACAGCAAGTGGTGTCGGACGGGCGCGTCATGCCGGCATTATGAACTGGGGTGTCTCATAAAGTTCGCACAGCACCGCACGGAATGACCTAGAAGCGATCTCGAGTGGTTCAAGCGGGAATCCATCGCACGAGATGCGGGATAGGAAGTTTGTTTGGGCGGGTAACGAAGAGGAGTTGCATTCCAGTTGCAGTTCGCAACAAATCGTAAAGAAAACGAAATGCGGTCAGCTCTGAGAAGCTCGGCTCCGTGTTCAATCTGCTCGATCGATCTCACTATTGCTCTGGTTTGTGTCTAAAACAGCACGCAAGAGTGTAGTAGTTCGCTTGGTTGGTGCAATAAATGAATAATTGCCTATTTATGGATTGAAAGGGTTTAAAGAAAAAATTCAATAAAAATAAACATCATGCTATTCACATAACTCAATCTATTTTTTATAGCAAAATAGTTCACTCATCCGATAAGCTATACAAAAAAACAGAACAAATATGTCATTAATACAAGATTTATCATGTTAATTGCATACTCTAGGGCTAATAATCGAAGTTTGCGCCAAAAAGTATGCAATCTGCAGTACAACACTATATTATTTGTGCTTTATGTGATAAGTTAAGACACTTTTTCGATTTTTTGCGATTTATTTAACAACAACAAAACTGGAATCATATACCCAAATTAAAGAATTTCTCGCTTTGTATTCATTCAAGGAGTAAAAGGAATTGAACAATATTTCACTTTCGTTTGCACGGCACACTGGAGCTGGGAGACCTCCCTCAACGCTACACTTCCCTACCTTCACTTCCGCCAGCAGATGCTTGCCCGGCTGCGAAAAGCTCACCAACTAGCGGCCACTCCCTTTCGGGAGGTTTTTACTTCGTGACGATCCACGAACCACCCACCGGACGAACCCACCATTACCGTCCAAAAACCTTACCGTTTTTCCTTCCCAGAGGTCCCTTATACGGGAACCAAAGTGAAGCTGGAAGTGGAAAAAAAGCCACCATATGCTACCCCCACAGTGTGCTTGCGACACATATTTACTTTCGATAGGGAGGAGGGTGGTAAAACCACACAGCCAGAGCACATTCCGATCCCAGTTCCGTGTGTGTGTGTGTCGTTGGCGCACTTTTCAGCGCCCGCAAGGGACAACAGCCACAGATGCACGAATCGGAGTCAGAGACAGCGCCGCACCGATAGGAAGAAAACATAAATCACGATCACGAGCGATCACTGACTGGTCGGTACGAGAGCGCGCAAGCCGTAAAAGGACCGGTGGAGCAAAGCTGCGCAAATAGAGCAGCATAAGAGGCAGGGAGGAAAGAATATGCTTCACGTACTTGTAACATACAAATAAAACCATCGATTTCACTTTCCTTTCGGGCGGGCAAGAAGAGATGGAAAAAGAGTTGCCGTACGAAACCGAAACGGCATAAGGAGAGTCAACACCAACCACGCGCACACCCGAAACTGCCGTCGTAATTGCATCGTCGTCGGCATTTCGACTCCTCCCAGTTGGGCCCCCTCCCGGGGGGGTGTTCACCCGATCGTGAAAATGATTTCGGTGACAAGATTAGCAGTTATCGATGAAAAAAGCCCGATGAAAAGGTCCAGCTGTGCGGCGATGCACGATTCAATTCCCATCAAGCACGAGCACGGGGGTTGGCGAGCTCTTCAAAAATTATATTAAAAACATTCGCGCATGTACCCATGTGCGCTCCTGAGAAAGGGGAACAGCGAGAAAACGAGCCACATATTGTTATGTTTCGAGGCTGCTGAAAACAGATCACCAAAAGAGCTGCATTTGAGCCACCCAATGTGATCACATAACGAGTATAAACAAAAAAAGCAGAGAAAAAACATAACAGCTGTTTCTCACTTTCCATGCTGCAGGGGATACTTACTCCCCTTGGCAAACACTTTTCTTCGCATTTTTTCGCCCGCTGGAGAAAATTGCCTAAAAATTGTCTCACATCTTTGCTGTATGGTGTGAGCGATGTTCCAATGATGATCGCCGGAAGTAATCAAACATCCGGGGATGGCAAGTTCACAGCTCGTCCAAACATGGTTTGCCGATTTTCGGGTGCACTCTTCTTTCTCGCCAAGCAGAATTTAATCCGACGGCCGGAATATGGTGCGCAGAAATGTGGGATGATTTTATTTAATAATTCTCGCGTTCCTCGCCGTGGCGGATTAACCGGGCAAAAAAAAAACTAGCGCCCTTCGTCAAAGCTAAGAAGTTACTCTCATCTGGCGAAGGCACGGGAATTGCCAGTGAAAAGAACGAGCAAAGCAACGCTGCCATTACCGTCAAGTGGAATGCCCAGCGCAGCGGAGCTGACATAATTTTTCAAGTGCCATTCTTCGGGCAAGCCGTTTGCAGCAATTCTTTTCATTGCTCAAGCTGATTGTGCTACTTAAAATCGCTTGTCGGGGTGTAATTGAAAACAATGTCTTTCAAAGTAGAAAGTTAAATAAAACGATTTTTTAAATAATTAATAAATCTTAAATTATGGACATATTTTGAAAAATATGAAAATCCGGTCAACAAACTATAAGTTTGCTATTTTTGGAACATATTTAATATGATAGAAAATTTGTCTGGTAGATTGCAACTTATGTGGAATGACATTTTGTTAAAAATATTATTCAAAATATTATTGTAAAATTTTCAGGTTTCCGTTTTATTCAAGTTTTGAGATTTATCTAATTTTTAAAACATTTTTTTTAAAGCTTCACACCAAAAATGTATTAAAAAGAACCAATGAAATATAACAAACCAGTACAGCAATTTGGCTGAATTACATCAATTCCAATAAAACGATTGTAATAAGATTCGGTTCTCCCAACAACTACACTAGGAATATGAAATGTACACTTTATTCTTCAATCGTCGTATTTTTAGTTACCCTATTCTGAGATTGTTCTAACCTATTCCACTAACCAGAAACTCTAGAACACTAGGAGAGAATGTTATCCGAACCTCGAAACATACAAACACACGAAATAAAACAAAACAAACGTCGACACATCCCGCAAAGGGATTGGCGGTTCGTATTACCAGACCAGAGATGACAATCCGTTTTGACGTTTGTTCCGTGCAAACAGCACCCGTCACTGTCGTCCGACGACGTGTTTGGGTGGCCTCACCTTCGCGTTGTAGTCCAACAATCTTATGGATCTTTAATTGAATGAGCTTCAAAGGGTGTCTTTTTTCATTTCTTTACATCAAAATGCAACACGAACCAAACATTGGCTAAAAGAATCGGATCGCTACATATACTTTTCTCTGCGGAAGTCATATGAAACTTGCTCGGCCGGTGGTGGCTTCGTCATGCTACAACCATTATGCAAATCAGCAGCCAGACAAATAGCACCTCCACCCAACACGCTCTCGGCGAATGGGTAGAAGAAATGGCGAAAGAAACAAATTTCAGCAGCAAACAGCAGCAGCAACGTTTCCTACGAAATTTAATAATTATAGCTTCCGCTTATGATTAGAATTTAGCGGTACCGGTATTTGCACAACCCTACTTTGTTGCCACGGCAAAGCGGCGCAATCTGGTGGCCGGTAAGACTTTCATTCCCCGATCTTCTTTATCCTGTGTTGGTGGGTGTGCAATTTTGATGAATTATTTTGTCGCTTTGCTGGCCCTGCTTTCTGCTGTGGAGGTTGCGTGCGTGCAAAAAATTAGAAATGAGTATATGCGTTTTCTTCCATCACGAATCGTTTGATTTCCCGCCACGCTTACAAAAAAACTGAAATAAAAATTTTCATTTTATTCAATCAGCAACGATAAGAAAAAACTAGCGATTATTATTTTTATTTTTTAACCATACACGAATTTCATCAATTAAATTAAAATTTACTTAGCGCACTAACTAGACGTGGCACTAAAAGAAAGTGGCTGTGGATGGCTTCCCATCCAGCAAATGCAAATGCACTCTTCTATTGTGCACGTGGTGTTTGCATAATAAAGTAAGGCGGGGCGGCGAGGGCCCGTTCAGACTATGATTGCGCTTCGTTTTGGCCACAAAATTCGTTAATCATTAAAGCACAAAAACTCGTGACTGCACTCGCGCAAGCTACTCTACTAAAGAGACCACTACTTAGTAGCTCCGCCGTTTGATTAGGGCGGTACCGCGAGCGCCGTGCGGTAAGAAATGCTAATCAACTTCCCCTTTGGAGCAGGAGTGTGGCTCGTGCCTCGAGCATAATCAAAGGTTCAAGCTTTACAGATTTTCAGCTCGGAAAAGATTTTTATCGCACACTGAAGCACCAACCTATCGCAGGCAATCAACGATCAAGACGACACCCATCCCTGAATCAAGGGTTAATGATGATGATGATTATGGTGGTGATCGATGCCATCGAAAATTAGGAAAGCTATGCTAAATTTACCAAACACGTGTGTTTTTTCACTCTCTTTTAGGGTAATGTCGGTATCGAAATAGAAATTTTGTATAGCAGCCCTGCAGCGGATACGATCAAAAAATTGGTAAATGATGCATAACATACTTGAGGCGAGCGTCTTGCTTGCTGGTAAATGGCATGGTTCGTTTGGTCGGATCAAGTGTGTCGTTACCTCACCTTCGATTCAGATCAGATCGGATCGTGTTCCATTAGCCAATCGAAGTTGTCCTGGTTCATAGTTTTTGTAAGAGTAACATGAAATGGAATGATCCCACAAACGTTTCGTTTAACCAAGAACGAATATATTCAAGTTGGAAGTTGATCTTTGAAACGAATGAGATGCAGACGAACGAAATTCTCAAAATTAAAGCCGAAAAACCGGAATAACTGGGTACGGTTGTGTATCCAGACGGAGCTAATAGCCCATCAAAAATGCGAGAAATGCAAACTGCTGCACCTGTTTTTGAAAGTTCCACGTCCGGAAGATACCTGTTTGAGTTTTTAATGCTTGCAAACATTCACATTTTCGTTACGTCCAAGGAATATCGCTGTTCGCATGCCATATACTGCCGAAACGACGAGCTTCATTTGAAACAATATATTGATTCTTTCATCTCTCGCTTCTAAGCCGAGCCGAACAGAAAATCACACTCACAGCACTTTGTATTACACACACGCAAATGCTCGTTCGCGATCACTGATGCGAGATGGAGCAGATATCAAGTTCTGGCTCAAGGAAAACGGTCCAGCAACGCTCGTAACACACACTCGACACGCTGCACTTTCCATTCTAGTCACGGAAATAAACCCACGTCGGTAGCAAAGAAAAAAAAACATAAGTCGCTTCAACAAGAACATGCACACGTGTTGAATCACCGCCATCTCTCCTTCGTGGAGATGATCAAAATGCAAATTTCAAGTGCACTCCACGCACACATTGCCGATGGAAAGCACCGCGGTCTTGTATTGAGCGGCACCCTCGAACAACTGCAATTACTTTGCGGAATGAATGCACTTCGGCAGTCGACAGGTCAAAGACATGTGCGGCCCCTCGCCGGAGCGTATTGGAGCTTGGTTGATTGATAGTGCGTGCCGCGACGTGACTGAAAGCGGAACTAGTTTTCAATGAACCTCTTCTCGAGTCGCTTCTTAGCACCCTAACTCACACACACGGCACGCTACGCGGGATGATCCTTCGCGAGTAATAAGCATTCAATTTGAATGCGAGCGAGCCTTGAGAACGCGGCGGAAACGAATGCCTTTCCGAAACGGAAGACCACATTTCGTCTCTTCAATCATGAAACTTTGACATGAGGAAACTGAAAGACTAAAGACTAAGACTAAAAGACTAAATATACACTAAATATACAATATACAACTGAGAGACTAAGAGACTAAGAGAAACGAAGATACGAAGAAAGTTGGGTAGCCTGATTTAAATACCTGCAGTGTGTAAGGTCATGCGACTTGATCTTAAGATAAAACGATACTGCGACGCATAGAAACTAAGATATTAAGATACTAAGGTTGTCTTACGCCCTCCCTTCGCCAGAAGTACGCGAGGAGAAAAGTGCATTACGACACAAGGTTTTTTTCTCCATCCACTGTCACCCGTCAAGGATAATTAACGACACCAATCTCATTTGCATTCGGTTTCAATCATTGCATGCTGTTGCTCCATCTAGACTCCCGCGCGCGTGTAGTAAATCAAGCCGCGACGGCACAACAACAGAAGGAGAAAAACATCAAAACCAATGCGCTGCCCGCATGCCGAAAGGGTAAGTGCGAAGGTGAACCGTATGCGGAAAGACAACCGCTCCGCCGTACTGGTCGTTGGATGGAGAAAACTCCAAATCCAGTGCACGAAAAACTTCCTCCCCGCCCCAAAAAGGCATCCTTTTACTCGCAGGTGTCACAGCGGCAGAAAAGCCGCAAACGTCGTCGCCCGCTGCACTAAATGCACTAAATGAATATGTTAATTTCACCTAGCCCTGGTTGAAGGGTGCTGAAAGCTGCCACAGAAGAAATGCGCTACAAAACGAAAAGCCCACACATCTCACCTCCTTTGTATAGCGAGCGGGAGAGAAGTTTAATGAGTCGTCGGGGCGTTGCTGTACAGTCTCATTGTCGCCGGACATGGTACTGGTGCGAGACTCAAGCCTCAAACCTCAAACTGGCCGTGCTAGGCAAGGGCAGTGTTTGGGCGAACTTGACCATCTCGGCAGGGTTGGCGGTTAGACCAAAGTGTTTTAATTGTCACACGGGTAACCCACAGCGCAGCAACAACTGACAGCCTTCCAATCGTGGCCGTGTGAGCAAGTGCATTTCCTGTTCAGAACATTTGCGATATTTCTATTTCAACTGAGTCTACTAGGTGGACATGGTGTCTTAGACATTCAGAGATAATGTTTCAGATGCTATGTGCTTTTAATTATTTTTTATTATCTATAAAGACCGTAACATACTTTGATAATCTATTTGTCCTTGTAAACATTATAAAACAATATAAATATATACAAATATATAGACTTAAAATAACTTTAAAAAAAACATGGTATCGAATACTACCCACAATGGAGGTGTCAATGGACACCAAACCACGTCCTACAAAAACTAGGACACTCTGGTTATTCCAACAGCAAGTCACGCTGCAAGAGGTCTCTTCTACTGGTCAAACGAAAAACCTTCACATACGAGCCCGGATCATAAGGTTCACGTAGTTACGAATTACGGCCAGACTCTCCTAGGCATGCTTCGAAAAGCGCAAAAAAGTGGAGCAAAGCCTACCCAACCCAGCAGTGCAGCCGAGTGCACTGTACCTTCGAAATGGACCTGATTCCCACTCGTATGGGCCGAGAAATTCCTTGCTCGCTGCAGAATGGATGAATTTGGACCATGGTGGTGACACAACACGTAGCAGAACGAGGCGCAGTCGGAAACATACTCCGAAGGCGGTGACACAGTAGCACCTGTGCTTACGCAATGAAGAGAAACCCATCGGGCCGGTGTACCGCCTCTATCGGAGCGGCTAAAACCTAAAACCGGGAGCCGGTTATGTGTCGATGAAGTTATGATGTTCGAAAAACAGGTGGATTCTTTAACTTAAAAGCCAGACTGATATTAAAAATTAATTTGCAACCGCATAAGTCATTACGGGAAGAGCCGAAATGGCACATAAAGCATTCTTGTTCACACATACTTCATCCGTGTGCACATTCGGTAGTTTTATGCCAGCGCGTCGGGTACGTTTACGACATCATACACATTTCTCGTACGCACAACAAACCCCGGGCGGGAACGACGTGAGAAATGTACCAGACGTGGTGCTCTCCAAAAAACCCAAAAGACCGAAACAAGATAACGGATTCGACGGCACCGAGCTACCTGTGTACGTAAGACAATTTTTGGGACGGATACGGCCTATAAACTTTTTTTCTGACTCTCACAATAATGTTCTACCAGAGGTTCCAGGGTTATCGGAAGGGCTAGGGCGCCACGCGTTAGGAACCACTGCCACAAAAGCATCACAAAATATCTTCACGAAACGAAATGGAAACACGCGACGTAATGTGTTACCTGACACGATGATAGCGGGCAACTCGACAGAGATAGGAGGACGGCACGCAGCAGTCGGGCATTCTTCTGCGCCGCGGAAATATCTTCACAAATTATCACCTGGCGCGGTGGGCGAAGAAATGATTTCTTTCGAACGTGGCATTGAAAGAAATCACCAGATACAGAGAGAAAGGAAGAGAGAGAGAGAGAACGTGCGCAAGGTCACGCAGATAACCTCGTGCGCAATGATGTGCAATGTAAAAAGAAGCAAGTTATTAACGCAGCCGCCGGCACACACCCGAGAAGCATAGAAATTCAAATGAACCGACTGGTTCATCAATTTTCTTCGAAGACAGACAGAGAGAAATGAAAACGCACCGGCAGTGGAAAACGGCTGCCAACACATTTTCCAGGCCGGTTCGGTAAAAGTAAGCTAATTTGGTGTGAGAAACGGAACCACAGTCGAAAGAAAATCAGTCACATCTCGGCGCAGTGGCAGTATACAATGGCATACTAGCGCCCTCTGTCTGGCTTCGTCTGCCGTTTTAGGGCGACCCCGAACCTAACCTTGTTTTGTTAATCACCTGGACCGAGGAGAGGTGCTCGAAAAAAGGGTTAATTAACTAGTTGCATATACCATCGCTTTTCTTCCAGTATTGTTCCCGTAGTACGTCTACCTCTGCGTCAGCTCTGCTCACGGGGCTACAGGGTGGTTCGATCCGATTCAGACGCTTCTTCTAATTGGGTAGTGAATCGAGCGGCTCCTATGATAATCTCGACACACATACACAGACTCGACGATTGTGTACTTCTTGTTCAAAACAGTATTGTGTAAACCTAAACTAGAGCGAGAAGTAGCAGGGTAGGAGCATTTCGTCAGGCGATGTCAGGTTAATTTGTTCCAAGCTAATAAAATCTATTTGTACAGCCGCTGTTCTTGTCAACTTCTGTTTCGTCAACGGCAATTAATTTCATTAGTTAATCATTAGTGCCAATCTTCGGGTCAGGAGACAAACTTGAATGGGTGGCGTGACGATCTTGGTGACACGAATTAGTAATGCAGACCGTGAGCGTCTGTCTAACGAAGTGTTTTATTGTATTCGATTCATTTACGCAATAATACGAAGACAAATGACTTATTTATCTCATTAGGCAGTAAAGAGCGTTTAATTAACATTTAGTTAGTCTAACTTGCTTGGATACCACTACTTGGATGATATAGTATTAGCAACCTGTGCAACCTGTTGCCTGGAATACTCCTAAGAAAGGTTCCATTATCATGTACATCTTAAGTTATATGCACACGGCACTACCCAATATCCGTGCGTCTTACACAACGAAACTAATACGAAAATCAACGACCAGTACAAACCGACAACCACTTGTTACATGAACGGCGCACCAAACCAAAACTGACCGAAACATTTACAATCCGTTTCAGATTGCCCGCCATTCGGGCAACATTTTTCGCCGGTAAAATTGTACCTAAACTACCGTGATAACGCACCATCATGATTGTCCGGCCCTCCCTCCATTTGTTCCCTGGCTATAAACTGTGTTACTATCATAACACCCACTGCATCAGATAGACCACAGCGCAGATTAGGTTAGTAGTGTGTGCGGTAGTTAATGGACAGCAGCACTGACGCCGTTCACCCGACCAATATAATAACTCATCATGAACATCATCATTATCATCGTTGCACTTACTTGATCACAACGGATGTAATCCATGGTGAGTGGGATCGTTAGTTCCGATGAGACACAAACCACGACTCACATTGGAAGGAGCTGCTCAAAATAACTTCTCATAAAAATTGATTCGCGGCACATTTCCTGCTCGTGACACTCTACTCGTGAGATGACTCTAATCTGAGCACAATCTGATTCTACTTATTGCCTTTTCACCACTTCTATCAGAAGCAACTTTATTTATAAACATCACACGGCGTGTCAACACGGGTGCCACAGGGTGACCCAAAATCGAACACTACTACCTAGAAACTGTCAATGGGGTGGGTTATAATTTATTTTTACATTGACAGCTTTCCGTGAGCTTTGCGAACTTGACACTTTCACTCCGTTTGACCTTCCGATACTCACACACACACATATACACAAACACGTACACACTCTTGCACCACTTAGCTCCACTTAATTGGGGAGCTAATATCCGCAACCCAGGAGAAAGCTTTCCGTTTTCCACACGATCAACCGCCGCCGACTACATTTCCAAACTAAATCGCACCGATTAGCTCCGTTGCGACGGAAAACTTTGTAGGGGGAGGAGGAAAGAAAATCGCCGCGTTTTGCAAGCTGCGAACTAATCGTGCGGTCGCGCGTTTGCCACACTGATGACGCTCTCAGGTGATGAACCTGCACCAACACCAACACCGATACCTCACTCAGGCGATCTACACTCTATTGCGCATTCGGAAGAACGGATGAAAACGTTTATTTCCGCACACCGGTGGCGGTTTTTTCGTCAATTTGCACAATTTCGAACACCTGTCACTCGTATTAACCCCGTATGCCTCGGAATGGTTTGCAATAAGCACACAAACACCTCGGTGTAGATAAAAACCCGATCAATAGAGCCGCAGCACACGTGTAGATTCTTCTTCGTGATGCACACACAAAAACAACACACTGTCACTAGCGCTGCTGCGTCGTGATCTTGCCAAATGACACCCACACAGTACTGTGAGGATCACCGCCGGTTCGGAGCAGGCAACCACCAGCGGGTACTCAAAACAATCCGCCACACTATCAACAACACCGGCGTAGCAATGACGGCGGGCCCGAATGCGGCTGGTGGCCAAAAACCTAGAGGAGAAAGAGATTGTTCCGTGCCTGCCATCATCCACCGTGCTCTCTTTCTCACAAACTTTTCCGCCATACACACTCACTCGCTCAGCTGTGACTCTGCGCATGCCATGCGCATGCACACAACGAAGCGTAGTGATCTGATCCATTGAGACACAGCGGGAGGGTCAGACAGAAGGTACTCTCTCCGGTACTTGTGCACGGTGGTATGTAACGACCTGCACACTGACGATGACTCTCACGAAACAGGATGGTTCAGAAGTGGTGTGATCTTTACGTACTCGATTTACTCTCGTCTAGCGGCACGAGATACGAGGCATGTCGAATAAACGCGCTTGGTGCTCTGGTGCCAGCTCAATTTGACAGTTTATCAAAAACACAGTCCAAAACTGTGTAGCAGGCATTCACGAGAGCAGGGAGCGAGTAAAAAAGGGGACGCCCGTTTCTGCTTTACCCCAGCTTTTCGTCACGAAAGGGTTAATAATATAGAAGGGCCATGGTTGAGCAGCGTTTTTATGATCGTGCTCTCCACTGGCGATCTTGTTGAGTTACCTAGGAGATCCAAACCCAACAAACTAACGCTATGCTGTCGAAGGCTTCGCGTGTCTGCAAAAAAAAAACGAAATGCAATTGCCAAATGAAACGATCGGTTCCCCTTCCGATCGGTCTAGACCAGGGGTCGGTAGAGTACTGACTTCGGCTAAAAAATGTTGACTTATAGAATATCACATTTTTAATGTTGTTTTATTGAAAATTTTGAAATTGAAAATTTAAACCAGGAAACAAATTCATTGGAAAGTTATAGAATTGAAAAATAAAACTATTCAAAACCATGAAACAAAACTAATGTTTTCGAGCATGTATAGACAATACCACGATCACAGAAACTTAACAAAACTCCTACCTTTGAATTGTGGCAAAACCTTTCCAACAATTTTGCCCTTTTGTAGTAAAGTTTGCCGACCCCTGATCTAGACCACATTAGACCAACTTATGTATGAGTACCTCCCCCTCCTCCTCTGTATGCAGCGCCATTATCATCGCTCATGATCAGTTGTCGTTATCACGCATGCAATATTGAGCGAAACTGAGGAACAGGGCGTGTAGGTGACCTGCGCGGTGTGCCGTCTTTCGTGCCGATCGGTGTGCGATCTCGCGCGATTCACGAAAGTTCAAAACGAATGGAACAGATCGAAAGAGAGCAAGAGTGGGAGCGTTTGCGCCAGGTGATGGTTACTGCGCACCCTCCGCACTCTCCGCCGGATGTAATGGTTCGGTGAGTGAGGCAGGAAAAAAGCCTCCCAGCAGCATAAGCATAAGCATACCACCCCAGATCGGGCCCTGAAGCGATTGGTTGCACCGAGGGTGCTGCAGTCGGCTTGCAATTAAGCGATCCCAAAATGAAATGTAATAGCCACCGGGGCGGCGGGAGACCCGAAGCCAAATGGAAGGATGTTGTCGAATACTTTCCCTTTTTTTCGGGAGGGAGCACCACGCGCCACATAACATTTCGTGTTGGACCAGAAAGAAAGAGAGTGGGAGATCGCATCGCAATGTTGGAAGTATGTGATCGATTGCTTATGAGCAGTTTCATAAATAAATTTGATTTCACGTTCAGGAGCTGCTTGTAATTGAGATTCATTTCAATGTTCATTACCTATTATTTGGCCGCAGGAAGATAACTAGCACAATAAATGGTCATTACGCCAATTGCCACCGGCCAAAAAGAAAGCAAATGTTAGGTTGTTACAATCACTCTTTGGCAAACAAAAGGAAGAATTCAGCAGAGACTAACGAAACAAATCATCGAAATGGGCTGATCTCGATGGTACGTGACACCTTGCAAACTATCTTATTCACATACGTTGTTGAGCATTATGATTCCATCCACAGCAGACAATCACATCTATTATGCTTATAATTTAAACCATGTTGTAAAGCACAGGAAGATAGCGATCTCCAGACCCAGAACACAGCTCAGCCCCTTACATGTCGTGCTTCCATCCAATGCGTCATCGAAAAGAAATTGACGCCCACCGCTAACCAACGAACCGAATCGCAAAATATTCAGAAAAGTGGGCGTCTTGGTAGCCCACAAGCAGTCACCGGCCTCGTTCTTTTGGGACCACCGAATTCCCGCCGATCAGATGGTTCTGGAAACAGGTTTTCTGCTTCCACTTTCCGTTTTTGCCACCGGCGCACAGGTTGCGTAGAGAATGTGTGGCGGCGCTACGGCACGCTCAAGAAGTACACATCAAGGTCACTCAAGGGATTCCCCGTACGGTGCTTTCATAATCGGCATGGAAAGAAGGAAAAGCCAACGAACGAATAGCACACCGGTATGCTCCTGCTGCTACGGTAGGACGCATTTGGCAACGATTTATAGGAGCGATTTGTGATAACAAGGGTAGAGCGAGTGGCGTGGAATAACTCTCAATGCGACATTTTTCGATGAACCAGGAAAAGTTATGGAGATATCTTTGTCGAAATTGCCGTTGGAAAGTTTCCTCCGCCGCTCGAGCACATCGTTGAAAAATATGTAAATCGTATTAAATCCTCCATGGAGGAGAATTTTCAGTCCGAGTTGAAACTAAATCAAAACCTTTTGAATTTTTAAAATATTTTTAAATTCTTAATATATTCAAAAATTTAAAACATAATCATGAAATCTGTAAAGATGCATAACAACATTGAATGCATATGCGCACGGGTTAGCTCATCCAGAAGTGCAAGAAAAATGGCGGATAGCTGTAATGCGGATTGCATACAGAGCAGGCGTTTAACGAAAACGGTTTGGATTTGAAACCGTTGGCAGCTTTGGATGAAGTTTCAGCGCAGCTTTGTGCTTTGAGTGGAAGAAACTAGGCCATTTAATGTATATTTTTGTATTAATCTTTCATCTAATGCTTTCTTATTAATTAATAATCTATTGCTTTCGACGCTTCACGTTTCTAGGCATGTTTAATCTCGTTTGGAGTGAAAGTAGTATGCAAGATATTGAGGAATTGTTGGAAGAAAACTTTAAAACAGTTTTTTTAGTTTGAAAAATCGAATTTCTCTTACTCACCCTGTTGTGCAGGCCTTCGTCGTTCTTGCCACGCTTCAGAGAGGGTGCTCGGATCACGTTGTGGTCGTTGTTGTTATACGGATTCATCGCGATGCGCAACACAAACACTACCGCACCTGCAACATGAACGACGGTTTTGGCGGGCCAACGGCTCTTTTTTCAACTACCGCGCTGTGTGCGTGCTGCTGCCTCGAGATCGCACTAACCCACTGCCGCCTGCCGCACTAACACACATTCAAATCACACGGTTGCCTGTTGCCGGTGCCGCTGCCTGTATGACACACCACTTGCGCTGACTATTTAAAACACTTTTTCAACCTGCACCGCGCGGGGTAAGGGAAACAAAAAACAAACACTTATTGATATTGAGCAATTGATTATGAAACACTCATTATTTAAAACACATTTTGCAAGTTGGAAGTTGATTTTCCGAATCACGTGCTAACCGAGCCCGGTCGGCTTTTATCGCTGGAAATCAAATCCCAACTCTATGTTCAGGTTCCGGCTACACTTCCAAAGTCAAACGGTGTTCTCCTTTGACGACGGACGCATCTCCGCATCGCTATCTGCAGCATCTGAAATAAATGGAAAGGAAGAGAGCGAAAGGTTAACACACATTACTTAACGATCGACCGGATGTGATACGTCTTAATTAGATCAAGTTTCACATCGCGCGCGTTCGGAGGAAAAATGACGGCGCACAGGAAAGCAAAACAAATAAACGGAGCGTCGTGGAATTACTTACGGATGCCTTTTTTATAACCAATTTCCCATCGATCGAACGCACGGAATCGATCGATCGATCGAAAACGGAAACCAAAACAGAGCGACAAAATGCAGAGAAAAGATCATCCAAACACGTTGAATACGGTACGGGATTCAGTCCAACTGGGGCAGACCCTAAAACAAACACGGACCATTTCCGGCGCGGTTCTATTCTTGCGAGCGAGTGTTTGGAACTGGTTTTGGGTCCTTCAAACTGCTGGACTCGCCGCAACAGAGAATCACCACAAATGACAAGCAATTCGTCTTCTCTACGCAGATTCGCTTTCTGTGTTTTTGTTTGTCTGTGCGTACCAACTTGACGTAGACGTTGTTCTGCTCTAAAGACCTCTTCAACGAAAGTAAAAAAACAAGGCAGGAGAGCGAATTTGGGCTCGAGAGGAGACACAGATACGCATCTCGCAATCCTCAGTCGATTGGAGATTTTTTTTCTCATCTTCCACGGACACACGATCGTGCGGTTGTAAATGAAAAAAGGTCAATCGTGTATTATGAAGCATCTATAAAAAATGAGTTCGTAGCTGTAGATGGCAAGATGATTCGCAGCTCCAAAACGGAGGAACATAAAACGGCACTGCTGCACGCGCAAACAATCGTTGGAGGTAAGAGTGGCTTAAATATTACGTAGACGAGAGCATTGACACAGCACTCAAGGGTTGTTTCGCGAGTTGCTGTACGTACGCTAAACGACATAGCACTTCAGTATGGATCCTCTTGATTTTCTGGAGTTTATGTTTGTTCGGTGGATTGTTTCAAGGTTGAAGCGGGAAAGTATATGCAAAGGTTGTTGTAGGCTCGCTAGAGTGGTTATTACTCGCATAATAGCAATGCTAAAAAGGTAATTAAAATACTGATATTATCTAATGTTGATGTGTAAAACCCCGTATTCTCATCACAAGTCACACGTCAAATATCCTGAACACAACACGCAATAAAAATTGCACAAAATTGCAGGCGATAAACAGCCAAACGTTACATGCACCATTCCCAATCAGAAGGATTCGAAGCTTGAAATTTCAATCTCAAAACGATGGAACCGTAAAAGTCGATGCACGATTAAATCACTGCAGAGCGGAATGTAATCAGATTGTAACGCAATCACGATGGTAGCGCCCGCGGGCATTAGTGTCAAGAAACGCCCCAGTGGCGAAGCTGACAGCACTGACCTATCCAAAATAAGGAGAAAGAATGTGAAGATATTTCTCGAAACCAATCGAGGTTTCTTTTTTTCTGGGTCCCGCAAAATTATGTTTCGTTTGGATCAGTCTGACCTTGAGCTGACTTTCGACAGAAGGCATCGTGAAGAGACTTCGGAAGATTGGAATTGGGAGTACTTGTCCTGTCTCAAGAAGCCGACCTTTTTTCCCTGCCCTGCAAGAGAGCGAGTCCTTGCCGGCTGAAGAGCAAACACTCCTCGGTGGACATTTGGTCGTGAACGCAACCAAAAAAAGGATTCGGGGTGAGTTTGGGAGCTTTTCTCCATCATGGCTCCCCCAACACTCGAGCCGTTGAAAGGAATCCGTAAATAGATAGACGTTTGGTGTTGACAGCTGGATAAGAATTTATGAAAACCATTACTGCAGTGTAGCTTCTGAAATTGGTTTCGCTTATGTGTTGGATAAAAACGAATTTTCACACGGCTCGGTGAGTATTTATGAGTGTAAAGATTTACTGTACTCCGCGCGCCGCTACTGTGGAGCATTAATGTGATGCTTATTTCACCAAAGTTTGAAGCAAATTTTGATGCATGCGTCAGTCAGTGGAATTTTCTTCGAATTTCAAATCGATGTACCCAGGCGGAAAATATTACTTCCTTATTGCAGCAGGTGTCGTAGCATGTCTAGTGTTTATTACGACTGCTTCATTTTTTAAGCTCGTGATTACACATCAAAGAATTAATGATGGAATTAAATCCAGTGAAATAAAAATGTTATCACAAATAAGCTACCCTGATCCATCGCTTTATCGAACCGTCTGCGACAGTCTGTCGTTCAAAATTTGTTCCAGATAAAAGTGCGTATTGCAAACGACGCGCAGGCATTCAACAAATTCTTGTGGAAAAAGGACAAATTTTATAGTTAGCCTACGCCAGACAACTCCCAAATCGTGTTTCGGAGCAAAGGTTACTGACATGCCCGGAAGAAACTGCGCCCTCCAATCGTTGCGGGATCGTTGATTTCCCGTAAAATAAAACCTGCCCCTACACAGGAAGAAAACAGGTACAGTGAGGAGGAAACAAAAAAAACCGGTGCGTCATTATTTTTATCATTCAACCACCTTGCACAGCGCGTAGAACGAACGTACGTACGAAAGTACAACAAACACACTCGCGAGAGCATATATGCCAGCTGTCGGCTGATGATGGTGGGGTAAGGTGCTTTGCAACGGAGGGCAATTCCGTTAACCGCGGTAAAGATACCCCAAGGTCACTTCGCAGTCGCCAGCCGCCGCCGAGAAGCATTAACGAAACCTGTTTTCTTCGCGCGATAAGGCTTCACTGCCGCGTTGCGCGTTGTTGTATCGTTTGCACGCTGGTGGAGAGAAGGTTCGATTCGGCCCGAATACATGCTTGGCAGCAAACCAAGCAAACACACTTGTGTGCATATGCGCGCGGTTCTTCTCGCGGCGTGGAAGTAGAATGCACCGAGACTCGACCGAAAAGAAGCTACAAACCAAACAAGACCAAACACAAGGTGACGCACTGCAGTTTACAGTAAATGGGCTCGTTTATGTTTGGCCTGCAGCACAGCAACGTCTCTTCTTGCCTCGATCGGAATAAACACATTAAGCTGTGTGTGTGTATGTTTTCTTGTACTTAAATAAAACAATCGAACAGGAACGTACGGTACTGCGCGCAGCCGTCAAGACGATTATCCTGTGCTACCACAAATGGATATTAATTGATTCTTCAGGCGCGTTTTGATTAAGGGCAATACGCATCAAGAAATACATAAATTGATGTCTTTAACTTCAATTTCTTGAAATACATAAATACATGTATTTTCAAGAAAAACAATTCCTCTCAGAAATAATAAATAAGGTTTCTTCACCTTTACATCATTTAAAATCGCTCTAACGTGCCTACCTCAAACGGAAACGGCTTCTAGTAGCAACGTTTCCTACTGACGTCACCAAACGCCAAACCCAGGGTGGAACCCATCCGGTGGGAGGAAACTCCAGTCAAGTGTATCGCGGCGATCCGCGATCCCGACAAACAAATCAATCAACAACCAGCGTCAGCCGTAATTGCATTACGACGTGAAATAATATTTATTGTCCTTTATGTGCACCGACGACGACCGAAGCCCGAGTGCAATTGCATCGTTTACTGTCACAGTCGACCGGCAAGCGGAGAGATAGAGACGATGGCGCATAAATGGTAGTGCGCGCACATCGATCATCGCGAGACTTGGCAAGTTCAATGGATCAGTTAATTGAGCAGAGGCGTGGCGGATCAGTTCAGTGTGCGAGGATGATTCAGCGTATGAGACGAAGACAATTTGAAGATATTACTAGCTTAAATAGGATTATTGCAGGGCCTAAAGTCAACTAAAACATGCTTTAATTGAATAATATTTTTGAAAATCGCAGGTGAGTATCACGGATTTTGGATTACTTTTTCATGCAACCAATGTTGGTATCAAAAAAATCGAAATTTGAATTCAACTGAACACAAAACATACTTATCAATTCTCTATCATTCATCATTGTAGAAGCCAGACAGCTAAATCGGTACAAGTGTTAGCGCCAGCATCATTAGCTAGATCCATCCATTACCGTGTAGGAAACGGATGCTTCGTTAACCCGTCTCATCTAGCGTGCAATTACGAATGACTCTTCTAACCCCAGAGCACTGCAGCGCACATGGCGCCACACATCGTCCATTTCCGTCTTTAAGAGCAAATGGAGATCATGAGCCGTATACGCGTACAGATATGGAACGATTCTTCCTCACAAATAGCACAATAGAAGCAAAGTCGTAATGTAATTACCATATTCTTTCGTGCGCAAAAAAAAACTTATCCACCAGATCGTCTAGAAAATGCAACGGACCGAAACTGGAAGGTAATATTTCGTAAAAAAGTTCGCCCCATTCCCAACACAATACGACGGGGAAATCAAGATCGAGCGCATTTCGCTTCAAAGATGCCCACGGGACGAGCGTTCCGGGCTCATTACAAGCGTGCGCTCCAAAAGCTTGCCCGCATTGCGGATGCAAAAGGTGCGACCGAAATTTTGAAACGAGTCTCCCATTTCTTCGTTTGCCGGATTGGTTTGGAGTTGGTCAACGCAAAAGTTGCGCAACGGCGCCTCAAACGATACCGAACGAAAAGTTCGCAGTTTTGGGGCGGCCTGTGGGGCGGCTGTGATTTTCTTTCCCATTTTATTGCAACGCACTTCCTTCTTCGCCTTCCCGAACGCCGCCCTGCGTAATTATCTCCGATCTGCGAGCCGTGGTGGTGTATGATTATTGCATAGGAATTCCGCCCGAAATAGGATGAAAAACGGGGCGCGAGAAAAAAAAGACCTACTGCTTATCCGCTGGAGTCATCATTTAACGCCTCCCGCCGGTTCGCGAAAATATGATGGCGTCGAAAATTGAGGAAATTGAAATAGACTAAAAGCCTTAGTTTGTTTACCTCTGGCTCGCCTCAAAGCAGTAGCTGTAATAGCTTAGTCCCCCCAAAAGAAAATCACAAGAAGCGAATAGAGAAGTGGATGCTGTTGTGGCTAGCAGAAGGCAGCGGTTGACGGACACAAAAAAAACCCCCAAAAAGTCTGAAAGAAGTGTGTAACTTTCTCTTCCTTTCGCAGCCGCGGAGAAGATATTCATGTCGCGATTGTCTCGCCCGGTGCCATGGATCGATGAGCCAAAACAAAAGCACCTCCCATTACCCGGGTGGGCAGCGAAGAAAAATAAGACGTTGAATGAGTGAAATGGACGGGAAATATGCCTTCCCCCGTCGATTGATAGCCGACCGAACCGTGCGCTCCCGAAAGAAACGAATTAACCTGGTCCCATATTGAGTAACACCGCGAAAGGAAGAGTGGTAGCAAACCGTTGGTTGGCGAGGTGCGAGCTGCGGTCCAGCATGAAGTTTCCCTTTATTTCGGTCACATAACGAAGCAGGAGATTTTGCTCGCGACGATGATCACACGGGGAAACCGGTAAGAGGTGCATTAAATCCTTACGTGGTGGTCGTTACCACCCTTTTGAACACGCCGTGGAGGTGTCTCTAAATCGTACACCCGATTGTTGATTGTTTGCTAATGTCTAATGGAGCACACGGGTTGTTCCGGCTAGTCTGCGGCAAACTTGCCCCGGTCGTCTATAACTATCAGCAACACCGGCTCGCCTAACGAGCTGTCACCTCGGTACGAAATACATCGGGAAAGTTTGTTTTGCTACCGCACTGCCGTTCGCATTTGCATACAAAAGCATAGGCAAAAAGTGGCAAAGAAAACTAGACCAAATGATAGCTGGGACGATGTTCAACTGCTGCATCACGCTAAACCCCACCCGGTGTAGGGCAAACAGCACCGACCATTCCAGCACGTCGTTACGATGGTAATTAAAGGTATATTTCCAGCTTCCGACAGCGCGCCTCGATAGATCGATCACATGGAACTACAGCCAGCTGGTGGTGCAAGGCCCTCGGTGATCAGGAAGTATCCGACGAAGCCGAAAAACTGGACAGGAAGCCGTGCGTCTCACTTTCAACTCTCCGGAAACGGACGAAAGTGAAAGTCAATGGGAGACCGCGAAATTGATGCCTCCTCTTAGGGCCCCGCGGAAGATGCTGGATGAAAACTGACCACAATGGGAGCTGTGCTGCACAATGCAAAGTGCGCGATATGCGAAGTCGTGAAGCCGGCACAAACATCGTGCTGGAAGCGAGGAAGAGAGCGAAAAGATGCATTTCAATTTAACGCATCACGCACAGTGGTTTCTTTTGGCGCGTCTGACACATCTTGAAGGCACAAGATAGTTGCATATGCGGCAGATTTCCGTACGACTGGGAAGCACGTGGTCATGCGGCTGGAGTAATAGATACCCGTGGCGTTTCCGGTTTCTCTCGACGATCGCACTGCTAACGGCAGCCTAGGTAGGATCACTTTTATCGGTCTGTGGTGTATGAAACGTATACGTATAATCCAAGTACTTAATCACCAATGGGTTGACAGTTGAGCGAATCGTTTATTTGATTTCTGTCTGCACATGAAGCCATAACTTTGTTTGACGGTTCCATCAATCGTTTTGTGCGTTAAACGTTTCTATTCGTTTTTTTTTATGATTTAATGACTTAAATCTACAAAACATTGAAGATTATGTATGTATAAATGTCGAGGAACTTAAAATGGTATTATGTTATCTTCGTTTATTGCTAAAAATATACTAACCAATATCTAAATTATATTTTATACTGCAACATTTTACTGGTTTCCTACAAAAGATCTAATCTAACTTCAATCTAAATTAATTGTTTCTTGCTAATGGACATAATTTCTAAAAAAAACATTACCTTTTTACATATTTCTTCAAATCATCTGACTCAAAAGGTTCTGTTTCGACACCACTCGATCGTCTAAAATTACATTCTAGCCTGTGGATTCTTCAAACATCGCTAAAGTCTAATCCCCCACCTGAAAGCGTATATTCCCACGGCAGTGTAGTGTTTCAACGGATAAAAGTATTTGTCTCTGCGCGTTTCCCGCACTAAAATCGTGACGTTATCATTCGACCGTATCTGCGGGCCGCGGGACACTGGACAGGCCGCTCGTAGCTGTGCAAATTATATAACATTGTATCCAGGCAAAACAAAAAAAACAACAACAAAACCCAAAGGTAAATCTAATGTTTCGGGCTCGCCTTTCGTTCCAATCATTAGAAGCGCGACTGCAGTGCTGGGGATAGGAAACGTGATGCCCTCGGGTTCCGCCAGTTTCGCAGGCTACCGATAATACTTGGGGTGTTACTGGTTTGTGTAAAACAATATTCTGCGCCATGTAGGGGATGTTGCAACAGATTTCGCCATCCGCCAATACTTTGAACGATAATGGCTTCGATAAAATCAGTAGGGAGAATAGGAAGTACGAATAAATATTTATGACTCTCTATGCCGTTATGCAAAATTCGCTGGATTTGAGCGAGATATGCAAACCCAGTGAATAAAAACTATGAATGGGAATGGAGATAGTAGTCCTCTTCTATTTGGCCAAAACAACAGTGCAATGGAGCGACAAATTTGTCAACGAAAAACTTTTGCATCGATAAGCAGCATAAAGCAACGGCCAAAAGAGTCGAGACGTCCGGACACGTTAGCTCGACCGATGCGTTCATAAATTTTGCACAATCGATAGCAGCAACGTCCACACGATATTCCCCTTTTTCGCGATACAAAAAGGCGGGCGTGATCGAGCGGAAAACCGAAGGTTGGTTCAATTTATTGCCATCCTCGTATGCGCACCACCATGCAGTGGAAGTGCAGTGCATGCGAGAAGTGTGTCACTAGACGTATAACCATTTGGTCGGCGCCCGAACGACATTGTGTTGTGCGCACACACACATACACACAACCAGCACGACGAAAACGAAAGGCTGAGCGAAAGAAAGAATGCGAGACGACGTTTCACATCACCATCATCTCATAACAGCATATAATCCTTCCCATGGTCTTGGCGGACATGGAACGCTCTACAACAGACCTGAGAGTGCCGAGCGATACAACACACACACACAATTTGGTGTCCTTCTGGTGGGTCTGCTGGATTAGAGGAAAAACATTAACGCCAAGGCAATGCGCACACAGCAACTGGCGCCACCTGCTACTCGCACCACACCACCAGAAGTTTGACCTCGACTGAATTCCAGAAATGGTTTTGCATCCCCAATGAAAGAGACCGCCCGAATAGGAATGGGAACAAATTTTTCTGTGCGTATGCACAAGGCCGAACAGCGATCGCAGCGATATCTCCGGCATGTTATTTATTTATTTAATAATCACTCGGCAATTTCGGTTAGCGTGCGTCCCTCACTCTGCCTCGGTCCATGACGCTCCAAAGTCCCGGGGATACTACGACATCCTTCAAAAGCCGTACTCCACAAAGCTCCGTGAGCATGGTCGCTCAAGTGAGGCTGGTGAAGTAGTTATTTTTCTCGTGGATGACCATACTTGGAAATCGAATCCGAAGAGGTTAGCATATCATTGAGCAAGAAACAAGAAACATCAACAAGATAAGCGTGAGCAGGCGACGAACGTCACGCCGTGTTGCCTTGACAAGTGTTGTAAAAAAAAAACGCCGTGCGCAGATAATTCAGCAGATCAACAGCGGACACCATCATAATGATGAACACAAAGCACCCAGGTTCGGACCGGGCCGCCACCGTGGGGTTGGGGAATGTGGAATGCCATCCGCACGTCGAGCATATGCTCACGCGATCCAAACCGCGCCGTACTGTCATTTAGCAACTCGATGTACTCACCACATCGCGGTCTGAAAAGAGGCCAGAGAGCATTCAATACCAATTACGCCGCCGTTACTGGGTCGACGCGTTCTAGGCACATTATGCCCCGCCGGTTACGTAAGATCGGAAAAAAGGCCACCAATTTATGCGGATTTCGGAACGGAACTTGTTGAGTCGAATCATTTGCGTTCGTGTGGAGCTTTCCAATTAAACCATCACCACAGTTGCGAGCTGGTCTGGAGCTGGTGACGAGTTGCATCGGATAGTTTTTCTAATCTAAATTTCAAATCACCGTTCGGACGGACGCCAAAATCGGCTATCGGAACCGGTAGCTGCCGCGCGCGCGATGGAGGATTTTCTGTTTGTCTGGTTTGTGGTTTCGCTGCGGTCTTGGCAAATATGATACCCCGTGTCGGTCGTGTTCCGTTGCCATATCTTACGGAATTAATTATTCGCCTGGCTGTCGTGGCACCGCGCGCCGGCAGGGGAGGGATGAATAAAACCACGCTTTTTAAAAGCAGGATTTGAAATGCGATGGCAGCTTCTGACATGTCATAAATAAAATACACCGGAGCTTCTTTTGCCACATTTAACACATACGGTGTACGAGTGGCCGCTTCTGGGAAGCAAGCCAAACCACCAATTAAGTATCGGAAAATAAACACCCGAACACCGTGATAAGAAGCGAGAAAGTTGAGCAGACTTGAATGGACAGGGAGAGATAACATATTTTACTTGGCTGTCTTTGGCTTTTCTAACTAACGTTCGAATTTTTGTTCTTCAGCTTAGAAGAAAACAGGTCATGAATAAATCATCCAGTTTAACAACTTTCTTGAGCCACGTCTTGGTGCTGTTATCCAAGCTGGGCTTGCACATGTGTTAGTTACACATGGAGAACTTCATAATAAGCCATTAATGAGCATCCCTTGAAGGAAAGTTCGTTATGTAACATGTGATAAGAAGCTTCGCATCTAGTCACTTAATTTTCATATTGATCTTACTAATTGGTTATTTACTTAGTTGTATCTCCATGGGTAAAAACTGAGGATATAAAGCAATATGAAGAAAACGTTAGGAAATAGGTTGAACATTTCAATAAAGTGTATAGGACATTGTGAGTAATCATACTGTTTTTCGTACGTTACTCATCACCAGATGGCGCCTTTCGAATATGTTTCTATATTTGTTTGTGAAACATGTATTCTTCCTACTTTGAACACTGTTAAAAACCTGTTTTAAAAAGCTAACGTAAAACGCTCACAAATTGTTTTACTTACAAGTTTCAATGACAACCAACTTAAGTCTGACGTATCATGTAACGAAACACATAAAGGTAACGCTATTAAAAATACCTATATGAATGGTAATAGCCTTAGCAAACATTCAGTACAAAGACAGTTTGCCGACAGTTTTTCCACTTCCTCCTGGGGCGTTAAGAACCCGCACCCATTTATGAAGAAGCCACACGAACGCGATGTAGAACACGCGCTTCCTCGCACACGTTCGTGTGCTGTGTGTGTATGGTGCGGCCTCTGATGGTCGGATTTAGTTCCGGCATTGTGTGGTCAGCAAACTGGCCGGTAGCAATATTTTAGTTCTTTTTTTAATTAACAAATTGCTCGCCAAACACCAAGTCGCGTGCAGTCTGGCATAGAAAGTCCCTCCTGCACATTATAGTAGTTTAACTTCTCTATCCGCGCCGCCATCGGATCGGGTGATTAATACTGTATTTCCCCCCCATCCGGTGGGATTCCATCCGACGACGGTTGATTCGGCCATTATTGGTCGAACCCGCGTTTTGGAGCGACTCCTACGTTAGAACTAGCGCGTGAACTCGGTCCCGGAAGGAAGTATAGCAGCTAATGGAAAATTGCTTCCGAACGGTGGTTGATGCATCATGACAGCCAGCGCTCGCCGTCGGAAGGCACTCCTGTGAATCAGAAATTATTACAGAGCTCGGGAAAAGCATTTGAGGGAGCGAATCCCCCTTTTTGCCGCCAATGTGCGCACACGCGATAAAAGGCATATGCAAATGTAGTAGGAGTGTGACTAGTTAGAATATCTATTACAAACATTCAACTATTCAACATGGTCGAAGAGGTCTTTTTTTCTGTACGACATTTTTTCCAAAAAAATGACAAATTTAATTGAATGTCATTATCTTTATTTAGAGGTTATTCTATTTGAGAATATCTATTTCATACACTGGAAACAGGAATTACAAAACTGTCAAAAATAACTCATGTTTTACATCGATTTCAACACTTCCGATTTTTCAAAATAGATGTTCTGTATCAGATGTGCTTCCAAAATTGTGACTAAAAAAAGTTCCCAAACAACGATGAAAACATCAGCTGCTGGGTTTTAATTTAACGCTCGAGAGACTTAACAATCTCGGTTCACAGCTCGGAGCGAGTGGTTCTTCTCGTTTTCTTTTCAACGCGAGCGAGCGTACCTTCAGCAGCCCGGTGACGGATGGAATTCGGAATTAAAGTCAACGAATTCCACACAAACACCGCGCGCGTACGTTGACACTGAGCTGCTGTAAGCAGTCCGGAATCAAACCAGAAACGGTGCAGAGCGGTTCACTAGTGGTCGGCCGGGAATGGGGAAAATGGGGAAAAAATAGTTACAAACGCTTAGGCCTCGGGCGCGCGAAAGTACGGCAAACCGAGGAAACCGACCATTTGCAGCTAAATTAAATTACAACCCATTTAACAATCAGGGAATGGAGAGAAAAAAAAAACACCCAACACGTGGAGCACGCTTTGTGGGAAGTTGCACCCACCAAAGACGGTACAGTAAATTCTATTTCGTCTAACACAAGCGTCGGTGTGTGTGTGCCCGCAAGTTCAATGGCTTCTTCACTGCCGTTTTCTAATGCTTTTTCGATTTGTTCTCTAACGCACTGACAATACGTGTGCCGTGTGTGGAGAGTATAGTTTGTCGACCGAGTTTTCCCATTCCGTTCTCGCTAAGACCCAAATAAAGGGCACCGAGAGTCGTCATCGAATGCTCGTCCGTTGCCCTTTATGGGAGCGGTTGACACTCGTCGCCGAGCCGGCATATCGCCTGCTGAGTCAAAGGAACGCCAACGAAGCGCCAACGACTGCATCGAATTTATCTAAAACAATCATAATAATGATGCGGTTCATAAACTCCATCATCATCTTCTTTGATCACCGCCAAACGATACGTTCGGAGGCGATAGTGGTGGAGGCGTTCCAGCGAGATGAAGATAGCAGCGGGCGGAGAAAAATGTGTCCGGTGGGAGTGTTCGCATCCCATCCGAGGAAGCGGTGAAGTTATGGGCAGCAAAAGCAATTCGCCTTCCGTCGCTCCAGAAACAGCACCGATGCTCGTTGCGAATCGATGACTTCGGTACTCACTGGGACGGTGAGAATATTTTACCCCGTTCGTGTTGCCAACCGCGGGACGGCCCGGTCGTCGCAACGCTCGCTCAGCGGACCGTGCACGGAGGAATGCCCTAAACGAAAAACAAACCGAAGATAGCCGCTCAAATCGAAATAAAACTTCACGAGCCCGAAATTAGATTCTCGATGCCGGAGCGAAATGTGGTAGAAAATAATAAATTAGAAAAAAACTCGTTTATGCAATTACACGATGAAAGCGAGCTTACCGACAAGCAGAAACAACAAGTAGATTGCGATTTTTCCTTTTGCGCAGCTCGTTTTTCAGACGTAATTTTCTTCCTCTTCCGGTTTCAATGTTTCCTTATCGTTAGCATTTGGGCCCGTTTGATGGAATCCATGAAATTGAAACCGTTCGATATGACCTTTGGTGCTTACCTGGTGGAATAAAGGAAGAAAAACAAATGGTGAAACATTTATCTTATATTTCCTTGAAAGAAAACATAAAAAAACTCCATCTTGTATAACCATCTTGTATAAGTTCAATTAGACATCCCTCTGAGACAAACTAGGCATAGGTTTAATTACAAATTAGACAAGTTCGAATTGAATTTTACTTTTTACCAAATGTCAAATTGATGTGCGTGAAATACTAACAAAATTCGTGTTCTTTGGCGAATCGTTTCGAAGCCACCCCAAGAATTGTGTCCTAAATTCTCAATCGCAGCGACAATCCGTCGTTCAAGAACGCACAAAAAAATCAAACGAATGCGTTATGCCCTTTTTTGTGTCCTTTTTCCCCCACTCGGCTTCAGCTCACTCAAATCCTTACGATACTGTTCCGTCCGCCAAAAGGATACGTCGCGCCTCGTACGCTTGTGTGTTCGGTAAATGATGCGATTCGTGTAATGGTTTCCGGAACGAAACGAGCGTAATAAAACGCCAACATCGCCGGCAAAAGAAACGTTGCTTGTGGTTTTGCTCGCCCAGCCAAACTGTCTAGACTCGTCGCCGAGTATCGCCGAGACTGTCACTTTGAATATTTATATTCATCGTGCTGGCAAGCGACGAAACGGATCCAGTTGCTTAGCGAGTTTTTGCTCATAACTCGTGTGTACGCACACAAAAACGATGTGGCCGAACAGCCGTCCACTGCGAGTGATAACGTTGCGTAAAATTATGCCAATTGTGACCCGAATAAGCTAAACATGTATTGCCTCTAGCAAGCGATCGTGAAAATCGATCACACTCGTGACAGAAGTGTGAGAGAGATTTCCGTTTCCTTGCGTGAAAACCATGCACAGAGGAGGTACAATCGTCGCGAGCCACCTCCAAAAATAGCACCGATGATTCAAATCGTTCTCCAAGCACCACTACGCGCATCTCTACCCGTCTCGCAGGTGAAGAAGATACCGTCCGCATCAACATGCGGAGAAGCACCGAGAGATAAGAATCCGTCGCAATGCACCACCAACCAACACGGCCCGGCAGAGCGTGTGTCTACTATACGCTAACCTCAATCTGCCGATGCTGCCTACACACCGTTCCGTTTGTGTCTAGCTAATCTCTAAACCAACACACACACGGTCCCACGTGCTTAGGTAACCCACATCACCCTCGCTATTGCACTTTCGGTGCACCATCGCCCGCATAAAGTCGCCGGCGTGTTGGTGATGTTTTAATTTCATCTAAGCGGCTAGCGATAAATTCTGCAATCGCGCCCATCAGATTATTTAAGACCAGACACAGCTCACAAGAAAGACATTCTAGATAACGTGTTTATGTTGCACACTGAATGGCAGCGTAGTATATGGCGGCTAATAAGACACTCAACGGACTCCGCCGCGCGCAAGAAGATCAATGTTTCAAAGTCCGCTTGGCCGAGCCGAGAGATTCGCGCGGTTCCTTTATGCTCCACATACGTCCCAACAGCCGAGATGCTGCACCATGGTGGAAGAGGGACAAAAACACACACACTCGACAGGAAGCATAAAATAAAATGCAACAACAAAAAAACCCCAGCACGCGGCACTGTTGCAGGTTGATAAATTTAGAATCATTTGCCTCAGGAGTCCCGCCATGGCCGCCGGTCGTCGACAACGACGAGTCAGACCAGTGTTTCGTGTAGACAGTGTTCTGCTCTCAGCGCTTCCTCCCAGGCGAGTGGGTTTGGAAGAAGAATACCGAGGTGCCATTTCCGAGACCATGCCTCGGGAAATGCAACACTGAATTTGCCCACACCTATGGTACGGGTTGCTTTTTTCCTTTTTTGACGGAAAAATGTGCCCATGGTGGTTGTGTGCTGGTGGTTACCGTACGTAGACTTTGAGTGAACGTGTTGGAAAAAAAATACGTTGGAAGAGGCAAAAAGGGCACATCCCGAAGCAGTATCTGAACAACAGGTCGCTAACAGGATTGAGGATGGTACATACGATGTAGCCGAGAATGGTCAGATAGCTGACTACAATGCATAACTTATGCAATAGACACCTTGTGTGTGTGCTGCTGTCTTCTGCTACCAGTTTTTCACTCGTAGTCGATTATGTGGAACTCCACAGACGATGTTGAATAAAGTTTGTGAAAAATCAGGCAATAGCAACAGAGTATCTCTCGTGAGGTCCTACACGTGCAGGAAGGATTTATTTCAATTTTCTGTTGTGCCACCGCTAGCACCAAACGCAGCAAGTTGTGAAGGCCACCACTCACCGGATGGATGCAATAGATTCCGACTGCTACACCACGTGCACCTTGGCTATCCTTATTGCACATAAAACCCGACCGAAACACGGACATAAATTTGAAGGTTTACGAGTGCATCGGTTGAGAGTAAAAGTTTGTTTTGCGAAATTAAATATTAAAAGCAATACTATCACTTCAAAACACCAATTGGCTCGTCGAGCCAAGAGTTCAAAAAGCGCCGGAAAAGTATCTAAAATCTACCGACACAATAAATTTGGCGCTCCTAAACGTACGAACCCCGGTGCCTCATCAAACATGCAAAAGGAC
Organism: Anopheles dirus; assembly: GCA_000349145.1. Taxonomy (NCBI): domain Eukaryota; kingdom Metazoa; phylum Arthropoda; class Insecta; order Diptera; family Culicidae; genus Anopheles; species Anopheles dirus. The sequence goes on along the minus strand of KB672857.1, from coordinate 1,437,209 downwards.
GTAGAGGCCACTTCTTGCTTTCGCTGCGGCGAGTGCAAAAAATGCGCCCGAACTGGCACGAAAGTGATAATGGTATTGCTGCAGCGACCAGTCCACCCGCTGACTGAAGGATCCTTTTATTGGCCCGGATAGTTACGAGCAGGAAAAAGAGCACCATATTGCCCTAGAGCTGGACGGAGCTCCGGGGTGTCCGGTGTACCATCCGGGATGGTCCAGACACAGTTGAACGTTTAACGACTCCGACGAGGGCCATAATAAAGTTGAAGCAGACACTCTTTTGTGCGCCCGGGATCATATTTCGCCAACGTGGTTGTGGGCGCGTGATGGTCGAAAGATGAATTGCACCATTATGTGATAGTGGACCGGACCACCACTCTCTGGACGAGAGTGTCTGGGAATTTGGGAATTTATGTTCGGCGAAGGTGTGTGCGCAGGTTGCTTTTCGTGGCTAAAAGGGTTCGCGAAGGTTTCATTTGTAGCGAATTCAATTTGCAGGTTTTACTTGAAATAGTGAGCAAAATGTGGATCATCACTCCTCGAAGGGCAGATAGGATTGAGCGCAATTTGCAACGCAACTAATTTCATAAATAAAGACATTTGAAGACACACAACTTCGACAATCAAAGCAATGAAAAAGTCATTTCTCTTCGGTGACAGCAAGATTGCACTAAGCCACCCACCCTCCATCCGGTGTCGCCACGATTTGCTGTACTTTTAATTTTAACTTTTACGAAACTTTCTGAACCTCCTGTGCTGGACGCGCAAAACGGCTGCCGGATGCAAACTTGCTCTACTGAGGTTCCGTGTTACCTTCCTCGGAGGAGGTGTACGCAGTAATGTGAGAGAGCAGCAATGCGGAAGACTGGTGCTATGTTTGCTTCGCTATCGTTTAGAAGCAACGAAACGGACCGCTTCCTTTCTTTCCTAAGTGTGACACCATCTTCGGTACCGGGTGTGTGTGTGTGAAGTGAACGCACAAAGTTCCAAGAGAAGTGTACAAAGAAAAAATCAGAAAACCAGGAAAAGTTTCTTATTTCCGGACTTTTCCGTCGACGAGCGACCTCCCGGGCGTCTCGTCGCTAAATGAGATAAAGACCGAAATGCGAGAAAAATGCGGCCCCAAGAAAACTCTTGCTAGACACACGCCTCAAAAGTTCGCTCCCGATTGCTCACAGATTCCTAGTGCCGTGTCTGGTCGAGAGGTGGCATTATTTTCCACCGATTGGAATGTTTCAGTCTGCGAGGGCATGAGACACACCAACACAGATCACCGATTGGAATCTTTATTTCATTTGTGGCCGTCGCAACGGCGTAGAAAATAGGATAAACATTCGAAAAACTAAACGCCGGAGCGGGGCCACGTTGTTCAGAGAGTTTATTTAGACATTCAGACATCGCGGCCCGTGATCCAGGGATGGCGATTGGGCATAATACGAGCGGCCAAGCGAAAATACCAACTGATCCGATCAGGGGCCCATCGGACGCATCGGGTCGTAAGCAGGAGTTGGAATTTTATGGTTGTTGTTTACAACTTGTAGCCGCGTGGCCGGAGAAATAAAAGAGATTTTTTCGGTTCCGCTCAGTAAAATTCAGAACAAGCGATCGCCTAATTCAATTAAACGATGGAGTTTTAATACCTCTGGTTACTTTTGCGTGTCTTATTGACATTTCAATATCTTAGGTTTGTTAATAGGCTTTAAGTCTTGTTGGTCTTGGAAAGGTCTTGAAAAGTCTTGAAAAGTCTTGAAAAGGCAAAAGACTTCAGGTATTACAAAACTATCCAAATGTACAGATATCACTAGCACGAAGGCTTCTTAGTGCAAATTCCAAAACTCAAGAACATAATTATCACGTTGACAACCGCCGATCAGCAAATCTGTTTGCACAACATTATCCATATGATCTTTGCACTGTAAGCCCGCTTGAATAATTGGTCTGCACGATAATCTCCCGCCGCGTAATGAGCGCCGGCATCGCGCGCATGTTCTCATCATCAGCTGTTCAACGATGTTTGCGCGCCGGATTACGTCGCCCAGGCCAACATAACTAACGCCGAGATTAGCGCCGGCGACCGTGCGCTGCTACGGCTTCTTCCTCCACAAATCAGCGCAGAATGAAGCGGCGAAGTTTTCATCGCGAAACGTACTTTGAATAATGCTTCACAGGCTTCCCTTATTTAAACCAACCGACCCGGTGCTGTCCCATTAGCAACCCTCTGGTTCGCTGTATCGTCATGAAGTGCACAACACAATTGGGTTGCTCATCTTCACCGCAACATCGCGGCACACTGTGGTAAAATTTGAACAGTTGCCCACTTTCGTCACCTTGTCCGAAGTACGGGTGTAGCAAGGATGCGTCACGAAGCAAATTAAACCCAATCCAGCGGGTAATCGTTCATTATCACGCCATCTTGGCCGAGACGCGAGCGAGCCGTGAAATCTCGCGCATTGCAGACCGCTTGCCGGCTTCCTGTTGCCGCGGCCCGTTCCATCTTTGACACAAACTGACTTGCGAGATGGGCACTGGGCGCGTGCGGTGAGTGGTTAATTAGATAATTTATCTTAATTTATATGCGCGACGATGCACACAACCCAACGCTGCTGCAAGTTACGCCCATCGTTCTGTGCTAAGGTTTCGAGACTCGTCACTACTTTCGAATTCGCTCCACAGACGGCTTGGAAGGAGGTGTTTCTACCTTGAGCCAAATGTGCAATGATTCTATTCATTCGTTGATATTTTTGTGTCAGAAATGGACACAGTATTTGAGGATTTATGTATGTTTTTTTATCTTGTATTACTATCGATATCCAACTACAATCTAATCTTCTATCTAAACTTCTTGACTGTTGAGTAAAAAAAAATCGAATACAGAGGAATTGGGTTATTTCGCGTTCTGTCGCAACATGGCTGTAAGAAAAATGCAGGTGGTATGCAAGAAAAGGAGGAATTCATTTCCATCGAGGAGCAAAAGTGAGCAACAAAATCACAACGGCACGGATCACAAGCAAGCCTAACCTAACGATCGCAAAAACAGAAACCTACCTGGTAATTCTGTTCTGTCTGATACGAAGCGTTTTTAGCTAACCCCACTTACACGGAGACACACACACACACACACTCACACAAATCCGTACCAAAAAGCAACCCGGTGGCAAACATGGGGTTTACATCGCAACCGGCGGACCAGACCATGGGAAATATTTCAAGAATTCAGCTCTGCAACTTTGGCCATACGAACCCCGAACGGGTCCATTCCACGCGCGGCCAGAAGGTCACCCACCTTCCCCGGTGAACCGCATCCGTAACCGCGGGTTTTGCGCTTGAGCGAACCTCGCAAACCCCGCTCTAGCAGTTGAGAGAGTCTAAAAATTCGACGTAAAAAAGCGAATAAAAACAGAACCGGCGAACATGACGGAAACAGAGGCATTTTTGATGGGCGACGCAGAATTAGCCTTCGGAAGTGAGTGTTGCAAACAGGCTGCTGTAGCACAGATTGAGTAGACGTCAATCGCTTAAAGATCTTTTTGTTGAAAAATCCAAAACTTCAACGTGAGCAGAAATTTGGACCACTCGAACGAGCCCTTACGCAAACATGCCGTGAAGAATAATGAAGTAATTTTCACCCGTGCCGGGCTCAATTGTGACGGCAAACAATACATAAATTTCACCATCTCAAGCGCCAGTCCCGGTCCCAGTCGGTTCGAAGTAGCAATAAAATAACGCACGCAAAAATGCATCTCCCACAAAGATGATGCACGGAATCTCTTCGCACGTTGGCACGCGGCACGGTACGATCACACCTCGTGAGTATGAGGATGACTTTCGTGATGGCTGAAAGAAAGTAGCAACGTTACGAGCGCAAAACAAGAGATTTAAAATATATGCACACCATTGACGCAGTGCCATTGTCTTTATTTCACATGTTTGGAGAGGCGTTGGAGTTTTCAAATTCTTCGACAGACGAGCACTGGGAGGGAAGATTCGAACAAACTGTTTTTTTTTTCACCTGAACAATAATTGTAATTGACGTTGAAAAGTGTTCTTTTATTGAGAGTTTGATTTTAATTGAGAAATTAGGCATAAAGTTAGGTCTGGATCGCATGAGCTTCATACCAAGCGCTCACCACGAAAGCACGCGGCATTTGTGCTCACACAGTATCAAAGGAAGTGCTTTTTCTTCTCAGACACGGCTCATTACAGCATGCCTAATGAAGGCTGGTATGAGAATCTCCACAACTTCCAAGTTCCACAAGACTAATCAGTCCGTCACGAAGCCCCAAGAATAGCCTGCGGGTGAAACGGGCCAAGAAGACATTTTTTTCAAGACTTCCCAAAGTGACGTTGCTGTGAAGAATATGTGTCAAAAGAACTCGCTCGTGATGATGGGACCGGAAAAAATATATTTCACACGAGCTTGGACGCTTCCGGATGTCATTAGTGACAAATGGTTAATACACTGTTACATAGGTTACGTTTTGACGTTTTTTTTTCTCCTGCTCTCGATGCTGTTTCACACTTGCACATACATATTTATGTTGTTTTATGATACTGCTAACCTACGTTAGTCTTCTACCCCCGCTTGGGAAGACAACCCCCGCTTAACAACAAAACCGCAATTTGTAATTTTAATGAAACCGGGTGGTGTCGATTGAATCCGATGAAGGCAGGTTAGACTCGGACTTTTTGGCTTCGAGCTGGCAATAGTTTTCATTAATTTTTAATCAATCTAGTTGCCTTTAATGTACCGCTTTATAATGTAGTTCCGTTCGAAGTTTGCTTCGCCACACCCGAAAAGTGCTCACTTCGGGGAACGTTTCCTACGATGGCCCACGTGGGAGTAGTTGTAACGGTCCAAGCACACACACACACACACCCTCTCCAACAGTACCGTTTTCGGTCACGTTTTTCCCACGAGCGCCACTCGACCACGGCCGCGAAAGATATGCGCGAGACCGAAACCGAGACGAAAACGGTTTGACGCATAATTCCTTCCGCGATGGCAGCGGTGGACGATGCTCGCGAAGCTGCCATGACCAGCAGCCGAGCGCGCGCACTCATATTATCGCCTCATCATCACCCACTAAAAAGCAAGCAGACGCTGGAAATAGTTATGCTGTGTATATGGAGCACGGGCGCGCGCGCGCGATTCGGTTGTGTTCGGATGAGTGAGCGTATGTCAGTAGAGCAAACGGTATCGGTGGTGCGCCACGAGATTGTCAAACCACGGGAGCGCAGCACCAGAAGCATGACACTACACAATGACATTAGAAGACAACAATAAACCTATCAGCTGCACCGCTCGCCGCTTACTAAACCTCCCTCAACCGCCAGCTAAGCCGCTTTGGCTCGATTATGCTCCACCACCAGTAGTATGTGTGCGCGGGCGTATTGTACACAACACCAGCACGAACGAGACAACGCCACGATGACAAACGGCATTACTTTCACTCATTAGATTTGCTAATGATGTGCTGCTCCCGCCAAGAACACAATGATGCTGTGTTCGGTTGCGTTCGGCAAGGGGAGTACAACGCGACAGTGTGTAAATGGTTGGAAGCAAGCGTGATCATTTCTCATTCAGAACGGTTTGGTCGGGAGCTACCACCAGACACACGCGCGAGGGCAGCTCAGTGGTTTTTGTTTTCGCACAGCAAACATGATTGATGAGAATGGTTCAATGAGGCTGATGCTTCACACACACTTTATCATGTTTGACATGCTGACAATATCGCGTTGAAAGATACTTTCTGTTGTGACCGATATGTATAGTTTGATGCGCCAAAGTCGCAGCTTTTACATTTCTGAAGTCAAAAACTTGACATTGTCACGACTTTGTTCAAAACTTCTCACATTTGATGTTAAATATATTGAAGGTAACTCAGAACATTCAGCTAAGGCAACTGACTAATAGCTAAATATGAACCTCATTATCTCCAAACGAAGAGAATTTGAAAACACCTAAATCCTGGTGTGCAGCAGAAGGCGAACCCGAATTGGAGGATACAGCCATTGTGAAACGATTAGCGTAGAGTGAATGAAACCTTTCGTCCACCATTCGCAATGCGGTATAATCCGAAATCAATAAACCATGCACATACTCCACTTCCCCTTCCATCTAGGGAAACATTGAGCATTCCAGAGAGCTAGAGCCATGCCCATTACTCGGCTCGTGTGCAATTGGCATGACGACGACGACGGCGACGGCATCGACAGATGCTATTCTTCCGGCGTCCTTCAACCGACCAAAAACCCGGCCAACTCCCATTCTACATACCTTCGGAAAATCGCAGCCAATGCACCACACACAGCTACTAATTGAATAGCCGTCCGAGAGCGGTAACAGCTGATTGATGGAAGGTTAATCTGGCCCTGTCACCGTGGTTCAGCTTATGGGAGCCGTCGTGAGGTTCGATCAGTCCCGCTCGCTGCAATCACTGCGCTGCTCTCAATTTTGCGACCACAAGTTCACTCGCTCGGTGGATAAATAATTATGCTTCATCAATTTGTAAACGCACAAACATAATCAAAACTTCACAGACACCGGACCACCGGGCAGGTCGTTCGGAACACTGGCCGGCGCGAGTCCGTGGAGATTACAAAACAAGCGGTAGGACCAAACTTTTTGCACGTTGAAAAGTTTCTTTCCACAGCCGCGGGCCGGCTTTTTCATGTTTGCCGCCGTTCTCTCAAGGGACAGCAGGCCGATCCGAGCGCGAGGAGGGCTGCCGAAAGCTTTCGCGGCGAACACCGGAGACGCCTTAACAAGACTCCGGAGAGCGATACGGGGATGAAAAACGCCGTCGTCTGTGACAGACACGTAACTTCGCGTCGGAGTCTCTTTTTTTCTCGTCCACTCGCCGAAAGGGAAGGTCAGAACGGTGGTTTGTCAAGCGAACTGTCGTCGACGACGCAGTTGCAATTGGATCAAACGTCACTTACCAGTGAACCGACTGGCTGTGGGTCGTGCTGTGGACGGTAATTGTAGCTCTCGATTTTTTTTTTGCTCCTTCGCCTCTCTACGGGGCAATTCAACGGACTGCACGCCGATTGGAGGTGTCTCATTGAAGAATTCTCACCGCGTCGAGACAATTGTCGCATAAGGGTGAGCGAAAATGGTAATGCCCCGTAAGCGACGGACCGGAGGAATGTGTTAGCGTCAACAATTATGCTTGTTACTGCCATGTAGTGGCCGTGCGTTTTGATGAGGGTATTAATTTAAGTTTAAAGTAAACATAAAGCTTAAATAAAAGCACAAATGAATCAAGATGGAGGTCTGTAGATAAAAGCACACTACAAAATACTAAATCTTCACAACATATTCCAATCTAAATCAATCAGTTTCTCTCCCAAAGTCGTCAAATTTTATAAAAAATAAGATATAAAATAATAATAAATGTAAAAACCTATTCTTCCGAATTTACCTTTGCAAGTTTTTTGCTAAAACTAAAAATAAATACTTTATGATCGAATATGGTCAAAAGTGACTTCAAAACTATTTGGAAACAATCTGTAAGTCTCATCAGGTTATTAATAAGGCAAACTATATAAATATAAACGAATATAAATGAAAGATAAAAATATAAACCAATTTTCGGCAAATATTTAAATCAAACAAACTACAATAGATTTATGACGAAAACGAGAACATCAAAACGCTTTTAACCGCATAAAAAAACCAGTGTCAAGTCTATGATTAAATCATTTCGTTGTCGATTGTATTGCCTCGGCACGAAATCAATATCCGTCGCATGATCAAATATATTCATTGCCAAGAATTGCCAACAATCTAACCACAATATCTACCACCGCTGATGGTTCCCCTGTGCGGATGATCCATTTCGCACGTAGCACACACGAAACCACGTCACACGAGAGCACGTTATCTTCAGGGGGCGTTTGTTTGAGCGCGTGCAGCCGCACTTCTAGACGCGCTCTCTCTGGCGGTTGATAAACCGCGCGAGACGTGAGCCAAACACACCGCACCAAGACGCTAAAATGACCATCTTCGACCCATCGATGATGGCAATCGCGGCGCGATAGGGGAGGACCTTCGCGGGAAACATCGCACCTCTCTCTCACTCTCTTTCACGCCCTTCGCTCCGCGAAGTCACACGATTGCTGCTTGCTACTTGCTCGGTTTTTTTTTCTACGACATACGACAGCGCAATCACGTCAGTAACGTGATGCGTTCGTCACAAGCTATGTGTTGCCCTTGGATTCCCGCGCTCCATCGTGTCTGATATTCCCGCAGCAAAGCAGTTTTGTATTTGTGAGTTTGTTTTTGTCGTTTGATTACTTTACCTCTGTAGCAATTGTACGCACTGGGAGCCATGTATTAGCATCATATCGCGATCAATAACTTCCGATTTCATCCTTATGATTAACCGGTGCAGTTCCCGTAGATTACAGTGGGTGATGGCCAATATAATCGATGATCGATGCAATCAATACAAATCGATTACATTACGCATCGCGCACATGACAAACAAAACGATGTTTTACGGTATCCTTCATGGTGGAGAACAATTGCGAAGGACTCCGATTCTTGTCACTTGGAATGGGCAAGTGCAAGACCGAAAGAACGACGTTTGCAATTTAGGGGAAACGCATTTTAACGATAACGTCATAACAAAACCCACGAATCACCGTGTTTGGAATCGATTGGAGTGGAAGAAAATGAGCTCATCGAAGGAGTTCCAGTGCAAATGCGTCAGAAGCATGCGACTTGCACTACAGCGTGTGTCGTAATACTCAGCACGGTCGAAAAACTACCCCTGAAAGCCATAATCCAATCAAAGTCATTTGATAGATCATTCGGCAAAGCTTGATTTCAGCATCTCTATCAATAGAATGATTTTTCAGACACTTTTCAATAAAATTTTACTATAGAAAAATTAATCCACCATTACACTAACGGCCACCACTGTACTGCTACAACAAATAACAGCATAATTGCATTCGGTTCAGATTAAATCATTGCAACTGTAAGGTGTCCATTTGTGCGGTTGCAGTTCTAATGTGCTGCTTAGCTATGTCATCTCCTTCACGCTTGAAGCAATTGATCCACGCAAGAACGTTCGTCTTGTGACTCCCGAACGGCATGGGCTCGGCTGCAACGGCATCACGATGTAATAAATATTGATGAGCACCCGCCGATACGAGCTACTAACGAGCACCGTGTCCAAAACGACTTGACCCACCTAATCGTCGATGGAGTCGTTTAATTTCAGCCACACAGCCAGTTAACGCATCGGAACAGCAGGATGGCGGACGTAGTAGTGGATCGTAGGGTACATTCTATGGGAGGAGAACGTTCTGCTCCTCCAGGGAAATCGAAAGGTGGAGCGAGAGGGCGATAGCGCTTTCGTAATTTATTGATTCGATGAGTTCGTGGCTCTGGTGGCTTAAATAAGTAATCAGGTTCAAAGTTGGGAAGTATTCTTCCTTCTCTGAACAACATGGTGGTTCAGTTAGAACGGTTGACGATGCAGGTCAAAAATGGAGACAACAATTAGGAGCAACAAAATTAACAATTAATGAAATAAATTAAAACCTGTTAATTATTTCATCAGAAATGTGTCATTATAAAAAAACAAGTTATGGCATGTTGAAGAGGATATACTAAGATCATATGAATAAAAACGGACGTAACTAACGCACCACATTATCGGTACACAATCAACTAATTGCTGTTTGTTTACAGGAAAAAGGAGCTCAATGTTGACCATCAAAATACTGCTCGTCTTACCTCGGTGTGCCAAAGCGTTTCCACTAATTCTTCCGCTCGAGCAGCACCCTAACGGGAGACTTTCTTCCTTCCCAGAAGCATCCACTAGCCAACCTAACCTCACCGCGCTAACGGAAATCCCAACAGCATTTTAGCGAAAGCACCGTTCGCCGGAGAGAGGTCTCAAAAGATAAGATTTTCCACGGAGCGCACGCTCGAGCTGGTGGAAAATTGCTGAAGCTAAAGAAGATTAAAGACTTTCAAACTGGCTTGTCCGGGAGAGCCTGCCAACCGGTGAAAAATAGCCTCCGGAACGGGTCAGCTGTTCCCGCACGGAGCAGAAGCCAACGCAGAAGCCAACAGAAGAGGCCCGCCCGCAGTCACCGCCATCATCGGCGTGGTTCATGGTTGGCACTTTTCCCTTCACTTCGTTCGTACGTCTTTCTGGGCCGCCGCGTTCCCCTCGCCTCGCAAAACTGGGTCATGTCACCGTGTGACCGTTACACAGGGACAGGGACAGCGCAGCAAGCGGTAGGGGGAGCGAGTGTAGCGAAGTGTTAAAATCCGGGTGAAGATTCTACATCACTCGGATGGTGAATCATGCGGAGGCTCACTCAAGACGACCCCAGTTTGACCTACTAACACATTGGTCCTAGGTCTTCTTGGGCGGGTTGGATGACACTGAAACCAGCAGCAATATCATCCATATGTTACGCAGCGGCCAATCGATGTGGCAAAAATACGTTCGTGGTCACCGTTTTCCCTTCTCAAACGCGACGATACACTACAAGAGGAGGTCGTATGTTATGCAGTTTTAGTTGTTTATATCGTGAATGCACCCGTGGCCGAACGTGTTTGTCGAGGGGATTGCACCACGGTCGTAGTGGGTTCGAATCCCGAAGAACACAATAAAAATTTGAAACAAGATAAACCACTAACAGACACATAAACGGCAATACAATCATAAAGATATTGCAAACGAGAACAGGAATCGCAACGCCATTGTTAGCCATTGTCCTAGAGTCGATATAGATTCTTGACCTGTACAACAGCATTAAGACAAAACGACCTTCACAATTTCCTTCTACCTTGCTAAACATACTCGCTCTATAGCGGTCACGGCAATGTCCGCAGCCTTAAAATGTTATTTTCCAATCGATAATGCTACCTCTATGGAACAGTATATTCTTATCTAGCACTGTGACACACATCGAAACAGCAATCTTGTCACTTGACCCTTTGCTGACCGATAAGGAGAACGTTGTTGAAGAAATAAAAGTTTGAATAATAGAATAGATTCAAATGCCATTTAAATGAATGTTATAGCATTGATGTAGCTCAACTTCTGGCAAACAACACAAAGCACCTGTGGCCGAGGCTCTGGCAACAACGGGACAAGCGTGTAGCACACACACGCTGGTCTTTCTGTGGTCTGGCTTTTAGTCACGGTCGGTTTTTACCATCAAGCTCGCAAGATGAAGATGCAAGAAAGGAACACACTCCTGCAGCTGTTTACGGTTCGTCGGCTACGGCCCGGGGAAGGTTCACAACCGTCCAAGTCCGCCTGCTTGTACCGCTCTTCTGTGAGGTGATGGAAGAATTTCGCGATTACTCATCAACCCCACGATCGTGGCGGTGTTTCCGCCTTTATGACGATGATTAATTCTTCCCCGCGGATGGAAGCGGCTCGCACGAACACGTCTGTGCGCACCTTTTGTGCGTCACGGGGTACACCGCGCTCGCTGTTTCCATTCCAGATCAGACCATGGCTGATATGGAGCATTGGGATGGGAGAGAAAAGTTTATTCGATGCACTCAACAGAACCTACTCAACTATTCTGCCGGAGGCCTTAGTGATACAACTCTGCTTTCCCGAAGTTCGCTCGACGGTCGTTTCCACCGCTTCCATCGATAATTTGCACGTGCCGCGTTACCAATTAGTGCCTCTTACCTCACACTCCCGAGCAGACTGGAACTCGCGCGACAACTAGAAACGTCTCTTATCACCATCACCATTTGCCAAGGGCTACTTCGCCCCGCCATATCTGGCCTCGTCAATAACTGGCTCGTCAGTTTCGAGCATGGGTGTGAGTATGAGAGTACCTTAAACGCAAAAAATGAGCAACCGTGACCGAAAGAAAAACTCCCACTAACAACAGACCCACTACCACTACGAGCGACTGCGACCCGCGTGTCCCAATGGACCAAACAAACCAATGACAGTATGGCCGGGTGTTGTTTTTTCGCTGATATTGACATTTTGTGCATGTTTCATCGTTCTGTGTTTTTATGCTGTCTCCATGTATTTCGATGTCCGGCTGCTATTTATGGGCGTAAAAGTTTATCCCTTTTACGGTGGAAAGTGCGGACAATTCATGTATGCGCCACCACATTGCCGGTATCGGAATGCATTACAACGCCACCACCACAGCACGGATCCCGTGGGGGGAAAGATGAAACTTTTTCCTCATCTTTATGCGAAAAGGACACCACTATGGACAGGTAACGATGAAAAATGACTGCCCGTGCGCTTTGCCAGCAGGGTAAATAAAACTGCAATCACTTTTCCTTCTGGGGACACCCGCTTTCGAACGATCAATAACCAATCAGTGGGTGAATGCGCCATCGCGGTTGGGAAAATTACGATTAAACTCACCCCAGCTCCACAAACACGCCACCGGGTGAGGGTGGTGCGCCAAAAATCCGACAAAATTAAGTTTTAATGACAATTTATGTTACGCCTTGGCAGCGGCTATGCTTACGATCAGCTGACGGTCAGGTGTAAGAACGTTCTTGCCGGACGACCAGCTGGCACTTACTGCGCACCGAAGAAAACCACAACTCACAGCCGCCAGCCGAGCGACCATGCTTTCGGAGCGGAGTTTCCGAAACTTGCCATTCCCCTGCGGCGCGAGACAGGGTCTGGGTTTGGATCGGTGCCAGAAAACCGTTCCGCGCAGAATGGAATTATTTAATGAAGATTTGTTGCAACCTCATCAGAAATTGATTATGTCCACGCACGATGAAAGTTGGACGAGCGATCAGCGTAATGAACACGAGACAGGTAGGAAAGTTAGGAGGCACATAAATAAAGAAAATTACGCGCATGCTGTTATGCGAGAAAAAGTTGAGGTAAAATTAGCATGTTTGTTGTTGGTAGAGTGAATAATTTGCATCATTATTAGATGAATAGACATATATCGAAGCAATAAAAACCGGTGACAAAGATATCTTAATGGAGAGCTTAAAAAATTGGAAACATGTACACACATTTCCTGATTTTGTCCTTTCCAAAACAGGTTATCAAGATCTGATTTCGAATAATAACGATAACAAATATACACTTTTGAAAACCATCAAGTTGCGGTAAGAATTTTGAAGAACTTAAGGAGCAAAACTATAAATAAATGAATATTTCCATTGGTTTGCAGAGAATTGTAGATTATTCGAATTACTTTTTCCTGAATCTTTTCTACAATTTTGTCTCTAAATGCTTCAAATATCAAACCCAAGTCCGGAACATAATTTTTAAAGAACCATGGAAGTGGTCCAAGATGCCACCAAGCGCAACTCTTATCAGCTGCCAGTCGACGAGAAGCAAGTACAAACATTTACATACCAACACGCACCAGCACTACAAGCACAGCGATCATGGGGATGCAGACATTCTTCTTAGATTCCTCCCAATGCTCTATCGTGGCTTGTAATGTGGCCTGTAGTGGATGCGAAGGAAAAGCATACGATGCTGCAATCGCCCGTTTGCGCAGTCTGAACGCATTCGTTCGGCACATTCTCATGCAAACACACCCATTATCAGCTGATGCACAGCGGGCCGGGGTGTGAGTGCTTCTCACACACCAGACGAGCGCAATGGTTTCGTTGACCTTTTGCGCCCAAGCGCATCCAAGAATCCACGAAACCAGCGTGCAATCGCGCTCACCGCGGAAGAGATAGGAGTACGGTTGAATAATAAAGTGCTTTGTTTAATAACCGTGTGCGTTTTGGGTCGGGGGGACGAGCGCGCTGAGCGAAGATTACCGATTGCACTGGCATAATAAATTCTAGGTTATTACGCAAATTACAATTACGCAGCTCCAGAGCGCGAAGGTTGCACCGTTTTGGCAAAAAAACGAGCTATTTTCGAGAGGTGAAATTAACACGTCGAAACTGTCATTTTAACCTTCGCCCGGTACACGTTTGTCGCGACATTGACACCGGCGAACAAGGGAGCAGAGGCCAACGAACGTTAATCGAGTGAAGGTTTGTTTGTTCGACGGGTTTGAGACGCTGACGCATCCGAAGCATGATAAAGACAGTTTTTATCACACCCGAGGAAAGGGTTGTTTGAAATCTTCTCGAATATTCTTCGAATATTTTAGGGGCTAATGGAGTCGTTATAAGTAAGTTCCATTTTCCTTACCTTTCTCCTCGTTATGTCATGTTTTTTTCGATCCAAATTCTCTTCATGAAGCTCATATTTACGTTTATTTAAATCCCAGGAAACCAAGCACAACATACTTATCATAAACGGTGAGCATGGAAATCAATAATGAACAACCGCGTACTCGAAAGCAAAATAAACAATCTCACCCTCGTGCCACGTTGCCCTTAGCTAATAATTATCAGCTCCACTTCCTGGCGGGGCAAAATAAACCAATTTCTATTTTCGGACCTAATCTCATTACCTTGCCGCGGTGCATACTGTGCCAACCGGCTGTACCAGCTGAAGAGAAGTTGTTTATGCTACTTTGCTTAAACACACCCACCCGCAAGTGAGGTTTTGGCTTGAAAAATTAGGTTCAGCAAAACAAAAATGGCGCGGAAATATCTACTTAACGCACGGTACATGCCTCATTCTTCCGGCGTTTACAAGGATCAGCGAGGGTATTACACGCCTCACCGAGCATAATTGGCGTTAGGACGTAAGGAAGTACTAAATACATAAGATTATTACGCTACAAGCCAACAGTCGAAGCACAAAATGGTAGTCGTTATGTTGGCTTGAAGTATTGGGCCTATGAAAGTGAAATCTGTTCATCAGTTGAGAAGAACTTCCCGTCGCAGTATGATAAAATCAAAACAATCCTCAACGAATCATTCTCCTCCCTAATGTCCTTCCCACAGCCCTCGTCAGACGCGCCCAACTTCCTATTAATCTTAATCCCCGTTGCGTGCTTCCCGCTGTATCCTTCAAGAGAGACCCGTCAATAAAACGACTCCTAATTATGGGCACAATCCACACGGGGAGGACACGGTTCAATGTCTCTCCACATCGTCTTCCTCGGACTTTGCTGCAGGGCTGCTTCTCAAAACAGCTGCTACTGCTGCTGTTGAAAAAGAAATGCGATCTTGATCAGCTTCGCCACAGACACACACACACACACTCACACGCATTGCCTTCTGTGGAAAGTTGTCCCCGTGCCGATTGGGAGGCCCGCGCGTAAATTCCGCAGTGGCGTGGCCCATAAAGCCCGCGTTTACGGACGCTCCGTGCGTGTGTGCGGTCGAAGAGTAATGACTTCTGTCATGTTTCCGTCCCAGCTTCGCGAACGAAAAATTGCACTTTTGTGGTGCGCGTTTCATGTGACGCCGAGGGTCACAACGACCTGTGGTGGTGTGGTGGAGATCGTGCCCGATGCGAGCAGAAGCCGTGTGTGTGATGCGGTTGGTGTTGATGCATGCTTAAATATGTCAATATGATTTATTTTGAAGTCCAAAATGGAATTTTTAATCAACGGCTGCATTTTGAACGGCTACTTTCGGATTTTCCGAAAGCACGCGAAGGCATTCCTACCTTAATAAATACAATTGTAGGTTTACATTTGAAATTGTTGTTCTTTGCTTCTTAGTGTTTCGAGTGTTAAAGAAGTGAGTCCTCAGGAATAAGCAATCGAGAGGAGTATAAAAGTTTGGTAGTAGTAATTTTGAACTTTGTACTGAACATTTTTATAAAAATTATATGTTTAGTATTAAGAACTATATGTTTTTAATTACGAATACGAATCTAGACGTAAAACATACGAATCTAGACACTGACAGAGATAATGGACATGAAGCCAGCATTGAAAAAACGAAAAATGTCTTAACTACAACATACCTTCTTGAAGGCACTCCAAGAAAATTGTCATGTCTTTCTGCAAGAAATCTCTAATCACGCTCTCTTACAATTAAATCAACTTCGGTAGTTCCTTCGGACGCACTTTCTCCATCTGAATGTCACCGAACTACTTCAGTCGCAGATTCATAGCAATCCGTCGCCTTCTGCAGCTAACATACTCATCAATTGCTGACAGCCCAGTTTTCTTATCATCTTACGCGCGCAGCAGGAGATTATCTACGAAGCACGCACATTGGGAAGGGGGGGCTCAAATCCCACCACCCGGGGCCCCGTTTTTCTTATCGTAACAGTGGACACAACGATGACGACGCGATGTCACAAAGCATCGCAGCCTTACAAACACACGTACACACAACAGTCAAATAAAATAAGCGTTTTCACTTTCGCGACCTGCGAGAAGAGGCACGGACCATTATCGCGGTCCGTGAGGTTTATTTCTTCTTACTGCCGCTGCTGCAGCTGAACTGCGATAAGCCCGCCGTTGGGCTGGCCGATGTGACTGTGCAGAAGACGCGTTCGGCGAACCAATTACGCATTCCGTCAAAACAAACGAACGTCATCGTGGCGCACAAAAAAAAACGGATTTCGCAGCCACCAACATTTAAATCTTGTATTCAGGGTAGAGAACACAGAAACGACGCCCCGCGGAAACGCATAGCACCACCAATGCAATCGATCCAATAAAAATTCTAAACGACAGGTTCCCCCGAAGCTACATTTAAATAATTTCCCAGATGCCCGATCGTAAATGTGGCCCGCCTGCTGATTCTGCCCCATCCAGCGACGTTCGGAGGAGCCCGGTGAACTGGAATAACTGGTTCTGCCGGGTTTGGGTTCGGGGAGCGGATCCTGGTGTTTTTTTTCCTGTTCCCTCCCCATTAACCTGTTCTCAGGTGCGCAACACCATCTTGCCCGTACCGGGACCGGGGCCAGGTGCGCCTAGAACGCACTCGTTCGGCTCCGGACGCGACCCAGAGTTGCCGTTTTCTTAATGCGACTCGAGACGATCGGAACTCCGCCGAGGAACGAATTCAAAGTCAACGGATTCTTTTTTTTCAACGTGTAGATGCGAAAACCAGTAACGAACACTGTCGCGTTCCATAATTTACCGCGATAAAATCGGACTTAATGTGGACGAAGGTGTGCGGTGGAGCTCCTAAGCATAATCGGCTGAAGCAGTCTGCGGTCTTTGAATCGATTGGAACCCTCTTACGCTAATGCGACGACATTAAGATAAACGTCACTGAAACGAATTCACCGAAAAGATCCTTGTGTTCAGTAAAGAAGAGATGGCAAAATGAGTTTTGATACGCAAAGATATAAAATATATATTCCTTCGTGGCACCAAAGTTATGAAACATATCTTGAATTTTATTGAAAGATCGCCTTTTGTGCGTAGTTTGTGAAGGAGAAGCAAATAAACTAAACAAAACAACTTATCACAGATTTGTAAAGTGCTCCAGATTAGAAGTTTAACGGTTAAAATGTTACACTCAAGTTGAAAAGTTGTCACAAATTTTGTGTTGTATTCTAGAAATATATATATATGACAACCAATCAAAGCGGCTTCTGAATTTAGTGAGTTAATTTGGGCCATCGTATTTTGTTAGTTGCATCTAAAAACCTAAATTTTCTCCTTCACTTCCACCCGATCTCTAAGTGGACCTTAAGCGGTAACAAAGACGCCGTTGAAAAAATCCAAACAGACAGAATGAACCCAAATCTTATAAGATTTTTTTACGACAAAACGGAAAAGGGCAATTGGAGAACAATCCAACAGCGTTATGAAGTGAAGCTGGGTAAATTTTGAAATTAATTCCAGAACAACCTGCGACACAAGAAAAGAAAAGCAGATCCGAAAAGGAGCCAATTGTCCTTAACCAGACGTACGCACGCACGCACACATACAAAATCCCAAAGGTAGCTTTAATTTGTTTCGCTTCTTACCTGTTTTCAATGCCGGGATGAGCCGCTGCCGTGATCCTTCGGATAATTAAAGGTGCGTTCAGCGGTTGCAGACGAAGAAAACAGAAGAATCGTGTGAGATATTCTTCGTTTTCGTTCCTCTTTTTCTTTCGAACCAAGCACACGCGCGGTTCACACGCATACACACACAGCGCGGTGGAAGCTTTTCTTCCGTCCACAGCACGGGCATTCGCTCCGACTGAGACACTTTTACCCTTCTAACACCTTGTAGCACCTTTGTTACTGGTAGAATTTTCCACCACGAGAGGCGGGTTTACCTTCACAACTTAGCTCAACAGACACAGGCGCCGTATTTTGAAGCGATTTCTTCTTCTAGCTGATTAGAAAGCACAACATCGCGACGAGATAACGAAACGGGAGCGACAATAAAGCACGGAACCGCACGCAGTTTGTGCTTATCAAGTAAACATTTCCAAAAGCGCACACCAGGATGGCTTTTACACGCGTTTTCCTGGAAAAGTCTGGCTGCTGCTTCTACACTTGCGCGTGTCGTTGTGTTGATTGCGAACCAGCGAGGGGGTTTTCACGGGATTTTTTCCACACCGAGGGTTGCTTCTAGCTTCGGCGAATTGTGTAGCTGATGGAAAAACACACCACAGCATCGAATCTTCAGGAACGAACGCGAGAACACTTCGCAGGAGATAATTATGCAGCCAAATCGAAGTGTGCGTTGCTTTCAGCGAAACTTGCGCCCGTGGTGGAATGGGGTTGCTTTTCTTTTCGATGATTTCGTTCTAGACGGCGCAACATTGCCTTACCAGACGCTGGCTGTGCTATTTCGCATTTTTAGTGCACTTTGGCGATAATTGTTGGCCTATTTCATTCATGTTTCTAGCTAAATAGCTTCGCAGTGGCTGCGTGGATGGTGACAACAACTAACAACGATAACAAACACCCATCATGCAGGGTTTCTCTTGCCGCAAACTTTTTGCTGGTTTGATTCTTACCACTGATTTTTGACCGACCATTAGTCGATTGCAAACTGTAGGCATATATTAAATAACTTTGCTTCTCTACCACTCGGCACATAAAGCAGCTCCACACAGACACACTACAGACGGGCACGAGGCACAGAACACGACCACCCAAACAGGAACCCCAGGAGCGCGAGAAAAGATTACGTTTTCCCAAATCTTTTCCTATCGAATAACTGATTCTATTTCAACACTTTTTCACACACTTCGACCGCTTATCCAGTGGAAAACAAACCATTCAATAGCTTCAAACACCGACGACGACGACGACGAGGCACACACAACCTTTTTCTGCGACTTTATCGCCGTCCCGGGAAAGGCGGAAGTTCTTCTCGACCCGATGATGCTGGTTGGAACCGGAACAGTGTATTGTTTCGATGTTGTTCAGTATAAAAACGATTTTTAAACCAAATATCTCCAGCAGCGCAGCAGCGTGACCTCCTCGTTCGAGTTTTTTTGTTTTTTTCTGACAAAAAAATAATAAGAAGAAAACCATAACAATCAACAATCAACTGTCAAACTGGCTGTCAAATTTGACAGATGGATAACCAGCCTCTACTGTGGAATGTTCGAAAACACGAACACATTCATTCCTGAAACGAATGAATCTCGGATGAATCTTGTGCACACCAGGCCCATCGCAAAAAATAGAAAAAAAATTTAAAACAACTGAGCTGAATTCAGAGAAGCATGAAATTTTACAGCGTAAATAATAAATGAAATTATTTCAGATTTGTCAAACGCTTTTTGACAGAGCAAGAAATACCTAAAAGATGAAGCAAGACGATTTCTCGATTTTGATAAAAAGAGACCTTTTTTGCACAATTTTAATGAGAACAAGACGAATTTTGTTGTGTTAAATATTGAGAAAAAAAATGCTCTTATCTGTTAAAATGACCTGTCTTTCAATTCGGCCTCCACTGTGGAAGAAACGAAGGATGACATGATCGAAAGCACGATATGTGGATAAACTTTTTTCGAAAACGGCATGAATCTCGGGTGAATCTTGCGCACACCAGGCAAAGAAAGCCTGAAAAGAGCTGATTTTTAAAGCAATTGGAATGCATTCAGGGTTGCATGATATTCTCCAGCGTGCATTATCGAGCAAAATGTGTCAGCTTTTTCTTAAGAGTTTTAGCAATGCAAGAAATCCTCGAAATACAATTGGGGATCCCCCCCCCCAAATTTGACGTTTCCGGTTCACAATTCCCATAGTACAACCTTCCCTCGAATGAATTTTATTGTTAAAAAGAAGAAGAAGTACAAAATGAAAACGTTGTTAAAGTAAGTTCGAAAGCGTAAAGTTTTAAAACATTTTCGAACATGCCTTTTATTGCAAAAGCTTCGTTGAATTGTTAAAGCTCTGCTCGAAAGCTCATCTTTTGCACCAACTTTCGGTGGGTTTGGTAGCTGTATTACAGCAGGATTTACCGACATGGTTAACCTGTTATACAGTATCGTGTTGATTATCATTGCTCGCTTTGTGAGAAACATTACAATATTGCATCTAATTACACGAAACAAAAGTAACAACGCGTCACTTAATTCATTTCTCAGGGCTTTTATTTTTCACATATCAATTGTTGTAACACACTTCTGTACTTCGCTTGTCGAATATTGGATCTGTTCTTGTGTTTTTTTTTGTTCACTTTATTCGCTTCATTATGCGTTTATTGACGTTTGAAATCGAGCATCTCTTATCAATTGCCTCAACACTATATATCTCTCTCTTTTTCTTTATCTCTCTCTCTCTCTCTCTCTCTCTCTCTTTCTTCCTCTCTCATTACCTTTTCCATCCCTATCGCTAACGCTAGGTGAAACTTAAATTGTTTTGTAGGATTCTTTTTATTTCTTTTTTTTCGGCATTTTTATACAATTTATACAGCACTAAGTATTAAGTTAAACAATTTGGATCTTGGTTTTCTGTTTTACTTGTTTTTCTTCCTTCGGCGTATTCTATTCATCCTAGGTTTATTATACGCAATGGTAATATTGTTTCTCATCATTACTTTATATTCTCCTTTCGTCCCATTCGTTAGATGTTGTTCGCTAGTTCGAATTGTTGTTGCTCTCTGTTTTGCGTGCGTTTCTCGCTTCTTTGTCCGATACCGTAATACTACAGTCCTAAAATTATTTATTGGATATATTGCCCACTCCGCTCACCTCCCGCCAACTTCCCCTAGCGCACGTGTGAAGAGGCAATTATTTAGCACTACTTATGAATAGGGTTTCAACTAGGTTGTCAACTCGCGTCCGGTGCCATGAACCGCGCCGCGGTTCCGAACCTTCGTACGCTGTGCTCGTATCTGAATGCAACGGATTGGCGCCATCCAATAATAATGATTACACAACTGCTAATTAACGTACTATATAAACATCCGGGGGGGTTTTGCTTATGTTTTCCTTCTGTCGGATTTGAATGTATGTATTCAACGGCTAAACAATTATTTTTTTGTTGCATTATTATTATTTTGCTTTCCCTTCATAGCATCACACCACATCCGGTGCCAGACGCCATTCGCAGGATGGTACTTAATGGAGTGTTGTTTTTTGTTTGTTACATTTTCGTTTGTTTACACGCTACGCAATAACGTTTGATTTGTAAGCCATTATAGGGAGAACGTGTTGGATCTATTGATATAATGGGTCTTTTGCTGCTACGATGTTCATTTTTCGGAGTTTTTTTTGCATGTACTATTCGCAAGCTTCACTCTAAGTAACAAGTGTCGGGTTCGCCGCGGGTTTGGTGGTTGTAATGGGGTTTCATTTCGTTCTGTCCCTCCTTTGGGAACAAGCGCTGGAGCCTGTAACGATTTGATTTGATTGCTAAACGCTGCTCCTAAACTAATAACTCGTTAACGTACCGAGATGCAAGCCCCCAGCGAAGGGGGATGTAGGGAAAATGCCACGCGCGCAGACACGTCATCTCGTCCGTCAAAATGCTTCCGTCCACTAGCAGAGACACTAACCACTTGTGTTATACTTTCTTCTGAGTGTGCGTTTTTTGTTGTTGACGGATCGTAAGCTCAGTTGCGTGTATTGTTACAATTTAGTGCTAAGTTTTCTTAGTGTGTGTTTATTTTGGTTTGTTTTTTTTTTCGTTCCGCTAAATTGCACTGCCACAGTTGTCACACAAACTACTCAGCTGAGGACCATCTTGAGGGTAAACAGTTAAAAACAGATGAACAGGAAAGTGAGTGAGGGAGATTAAAATTTCTTACATTGTCAACAGTGTGATTTCTTATTGTTGCGCTTCTTCACAATCGTTAGTCTGCGAGCGTTGTGGTTCACGTGAGCCGTTCGGAACATGTGGTTGTCATGTAATAATGACTTACTCTGCCATTATTATAACATGTGTATAACAATTTTTTTTTCTGCGCCCCCGTATCGGACAGCAAAGCACACGGATTCGAGTCGCCTGGATGCCTGTGCCGGGTTAGATATGTACGATACTTGCTTGACATTCCGAGCCGGCTACGTCGGGGCGCCTAAACTCTGAACTTCTATCAACTGTATACTATGGGGACTCCGGATTCCGTTCCCACCAGTGCAACCTGTTTGGACAACCTGTATAGTGGTAACTACGTAGGTGCTACGACGTAAAATGGTTCCATGCATTCTGTTTTCGTTCGAGAGGAGCGGAGCGGAGCTTGGATAGTTGCGCCAAGATGCGGCACGAGAGGTATATTCCGTCAGTAGCTGTATCGATCAGTAAGTAGTGTGTAGAACAGAGCGCTAGAGGACACGAACACTATGGACAAACACAAAGTTGAGTCGTTCTATCACAAATCCTTGTCTAAGATCGCGCACCGCAACCATTTCCCTACGATTTTACGAAGCGCTCCTGGTGTGCTAGTGTTTGTGTGTTTATTGTTGTGTGTTTTTGAGTGTGCTTTCGTCATCTTTTACCTGACCGACCTGCTAGCTCTAGTATCTATTCATTAAACTATGCGTACGATCCAACTTACGCTACATCTCCCGCGCCTAGCTCAACTCATACAAGCGTTTGCCACAATTGTTAAGTTTCGTTTTGTTTTTCGTCTACGTTCTATTTAAAGCTACTGCATGATTTTTCTTACGTTTGTTTCTCTTTACTCGGAGTGTTTTTTTATATTTTTTTTATGCTCAAATTTGGTTAATTCAGCTTCTGCGGTACAATTTCAATTTTATTTTGAAGAGTTTCATCTCTTCTTTTTGTTTGGTTCTATTTTCCATTCGTGTTTTCCATTTCTTTTCAACGTTCTGTTTCGTTTCCACCTCATTGTTGTATTTCTTTTCCGTTTTTTCTGTTTAAGTTATCAATTCTAGCTAAATATCAATCGCGACATTCGAAGCACTTAACAATTTTGAAAACACGCTCCCTTCTATCACCAATCTTTCTGCTTGTTGGATTTATTAATACTGTAACAAAATTCACCGAGCAATACGAGTGCCTTGAGACAAGAAACAAACTTTCGCACACGTCCTTGGGGTTCTCTTTATTTCTATCTTGTGCTTCCTCGCAACAAATTTCTTAGAAAAGATAACAAAAACGGTGGAACAGGGAACACTACCAAACCTGAAGCCTAGCTGAACGATTCTAATGCCATTAACGACCCTTCTGCTAACCGTAAGCTGATGCCATCACGTGCCTAGTTTTGATTTTGACCACTTAAACTTCCAAGCGTGAACCCGTTTTCGTTCTTCCTCTTTCTCTATTAACAGCAGCTTACATTTATAACTTTCGCTACGGAACAGCTTTAGGGATTGTGTTGCATTCATGCACAGGTTGCACATGACAGAAGAGAAACCAGTAATGGAGCATCCAAGTCCGTTCCATTCTTCTTCTTTTTCGACCCCGCGATACTAGATTGTTTGAATGTGTGTATGTGTATTAGAGGAAAACTATACCTATCAAGATCACATTGGATGCGAAAAACGCACATGTAGGGTGTGAAAGTACAGCTACTAGTACACGACAGGTAGTAGGCGTTGGAAAAGTAGAAGTCCACCGCATCCCAATAGCACAGATTGCTACGATTCTAAGCGCTTCTTAAGTAAGAGAGATGGTTTGGTTTTGACAATTATTTCTCTCTCCCTCTCACGCTCTTTCGGTTTGCTTCAGGGCTCCAAATTGACATTATCTGATTATCGATCGTTACATCCCCCAGCAGCGCCAGGTTAGAGATGAAGTTTTGTTTTGCTTTAATGGAAAGAATTGCTGATTGCTCCCCTTGACGCACGTCGCTCGCGTGTACACGCGTACACCTATACACCGACACAACTAACACTAGCTCAGTTAAAACAGAGATTTGGTCTTTCACAGTTCAACTCCGAAGGCAACATAGAATTAGTGTATAGAGTACACCGAGTTATTTGTTTACGATTTGTTTTCTTGTTGGTTTTGTTTCTTCAATTTCATCTCTTGCTTCCCCCTCTGTTTCTCTGTTTTCCCTACTTCTCCTGTGTGCGTGAGTGTTTATATTCTTTTCGTGAAGTGTAAAAACCTTATCTTTCTACGCAAAGTGTATGTTTGATTGGTTGATCGACTGATTGATTGATTGATTGAGTTGTGGTTAATCGATTAGTTTTTCCGATTCTGATCATTCATTCAAGTTCATTTTGTTGGTAACTACTTTGAATGCTGGGAAGTTTTTTTTAAATTCCTTTCGCTTGGTCTGCTTTTCTAGTCCAATGGTGTCGTTCGCTGTACCTACTTTATAATTTTTCTGTTCTTGTTTTGTTGTTATTAATTGAAATTAGCTTTGATTTTATCTTCTGATAATTAGCTTCACTTTGTTCAATCGTTCTGTTCGATTTTTTTTTTCTAGATGAGTGCGCCTTTCTGTTCAAATAAGTGATTCTACTTTAGTCTTCTTTTGTTGTCCTAATTCAGTATTTAGTTTTCTCTAAGAATGAAATCCAATTTCTTTTCCTGATTTGGTTCTTTTGTGTAGCGGCTCAAGTTACAAATTTTAGCAAGAAATCGTCAAAGTGGAAATAATCACTCCAAGTGATCTGACCTGATTACAAGCAAAATACCAAGAACAGAACTCATGCGGAGTACTCCAGCTCAAAACCCAAATTTGAAACCCCATTTGAGTGCTGATTATCAGATAACAATGTTAAAACTCCATACGGAAGTGACACCGAGACCCGTCCAACACTCTCCCAGCCGTCCAAATAATCGAGAAGTAATGTCTCCACGACGCAAGCACGGAGCGGAGACTTGTTGCTGCTGGTGCTCCAAACCACCGTGAGCA
Organism: Anopheles dirus; assembly: GCA_000349145.1. Lineage (NCBI taxonomy): Eukaryota > Metazoa > Arthropoda > Insecta > Diptera > Culicidae > Anopheles > Anopheles dirus. The sequence continues at coordinate 1,412,162 of KB672857.1, read as the reverse complement.
CAATTTAATTTTCAATTACCAGCTCCAACCCAGGAAATGTTTATTTACCACGCTATCAACGGTTACGGCGGAAAATCCGATGATTAACTTTTCCTACGCCCGTTCGCCATGGAACTTTTCGGGTGAAAATTCACTGGAAATGCATGCAACAGCATGGCGCCACTGTGTCAGTGGATGAAGTTGAACGTAAGCTTTCCCGGGGCACGATTCAGTGCACGTAATGGCGCTCTTTACACTCTCGGCGTACTGCGTTCAATCTCAAGTCCGCACAAGTTTTCCTCCTCCGGACACGCTTTCTGTGATTGTTCTACTGCAGCGCGCCATTCATAACCCGGTTTCGGGAGCGTTTGCGTGTGCGGCTGTGTCTGTGTTTCACAAACATACGAAACGAACAACACCTTTCTCCGCAAAACAACCCTGAAAGACACAAGATTTCTGGGTTGCCTGCCGCCTCCGAGTGGCATCCACCGTCTCATGAATATTTAAATTGCGTCAAGCTTTCTGACGCGCTTCGGTTTCCTGCTTACTTTTTGCGTGGAGTTTTCTATTTCTTCGCTACACTGCTTGGTTACATGTTCATCGCCGTACGTATCGCTCTGCCGTTGTCGGGGGTTTTTCAATTCCTTTGACTCGCCTCCGTTCTCGTGTTGCAGCCCGGGGAGTGAGTTTTCGTTTCACAATTTACGTCTAACCTTACGCTGTCTTTGCTGCTGCTCGCGTTGTGTTGGTTGTCTACTACGAGGAACTCGCGTAATACAAGAAGAAAATCTTGAATTTCGGTGTCGAAGGGACGGTCGCGAGATCGCGTGTGAAGCTCTCCCAGCAAACAGGGTAAGCGTAAATGAGCAGTAAAATAAGTGCTTATGGGTGGAAATGATCGTCCCCGGTACGAGAAGGTTCCACGAAAGAAGCTTGGGCGAAGCGAAATGTGGTTATTTCAATTTCAAGTCAATTTTGGCTCGTTTTGTGTTGTAGCACGCGCATTAACACCGCGTGGGCGCACCGAACCGTGGCCGGAAAAACAGGTTCGATTGGTAGTGGTGATTTTTTACACAATTTGCTTCGAGCGGGACCTACTGATTGGCTCCTATGGTACTTGTCTTTTCGTTCTGTATGACCTAAACGAATGGATTACATTGTTTTCCTTCTATTTAAATGTTTTGTTCTTCTCACGCTTCAGATAAATATTACAGATAGCTCCGATATATAAGGTTTCTGCCATAGAAGATAGATGATCCAGTGCGTTTGCTTTTGCATATAGATTGTAGCTCGTTGACCTGTAGTTATTCTCACTATTGATGACTACACACATTGCCGCGCTAGATGCGTTCTTGGTTCACTAGTCGAATAAACACTTTTAAAGATTGCTATATAGGTTGTTGCTCTTGTATAATAGAGATGTGCGTGTGCGTGTGTCATGTGATCGTGTTGATGTATGTAGTGTGTTACCTTTCGCCGCCTTCCGCTTCCGACACTTCTTCCGTGTAGGCACATGTTTGCAAAACTGCATAATTTAAACATTCCTTTGACGGGTTGCATTATCCTAATACTCTCGCGCGCGTTATGTGAAACGTTCCCAGCTCCAGCGAAGGTTGTGGTGTGCGCTTAGCGGTGCTCTACGTACTATTGTTTGACACAAACACGAACACACACACATACATACACTACCCGTGCGCCTACGAACGGTCACGGTCCACAGTTTTGGCAGCTTTGTTCCTGTTCCTTTACCCATCAGACAGTTCGCGGACAGCAGGGATTTTGCACAGTAGTAGGTTTCACCCGAGCGAAGGGATATTGTCACGAGAGGGTCAGTTTTGTTGTCTAAATTTCGTTCACCTTTTGCTCTTCTGCAGGCGTTCCCAATTGGTCCATTAGAGCTTTGAAACGGGGCGAGGATGAAAGGATGAGGAAGGGTTTGTTTTCGGTTTCGTTCTAGTCTTTCAAATTGAATTCATGTGACATTTTCTTCACAGGTAAGTGTGCGAACTATGGACGAGGTTGAACAGCGTTTAAAACAAACAACATTTCTGGAGAAAATACCAACCCAAGACACGCAACTAAGGAGTTTTCTAATAGATATACATGTTTTCCATGTTCTCTCTTCTAAATTTTGTATTAGGAACACTAATTACAAAAGTTGTAGCCATCTTCCTAAACCTCTCCGATGTACCAATTGTTGTGCTATGTGAACTCTGGAAAATGGTCGTAAAAATAAAGCTCAATGTTGTTTTTAAATGTCGGCGCTGTTTCGGAAAAGAGACAGTAACTACTAGTAAATCGATAAAAAATGTTGATTGTTTGGCAGCACGGAAAAAATATTGCGGTATTTCGAACATTAGGCTTCGTTTTTCAAATGTTCTAATTTGGGTCTGCTAATTGCCAGGATTTTATGATAATTTTAATTTCTTCGACAACAACACAACAATTGGTACACTTACCCTACGACCACCTACAGCAGCTGTCACATGCTAGCGATCGATCGCAGCAGGCTGGACCGCGCCAGAATGACAGCTGACAGTTGCTCGCTACTAACAACAAGAGTAACAAAATTCCAGTGTTTTGACACGGCTGTCCCAACTATCTCAGTGAAGAACGCCGAAAGCAGTGAAAACTGCAGCGGAAGAGCAGAGAAAGTAAACAGCACACCCGGTGATCGTCGGTTCCTGCCAGAACGAAGCGTGGAGAAGGTTGGAGTTTCGCTGGACGGATTGATGGATCGTACGGTGTGCGGTGGCGAAGGTGGTGCGAACGGCGTGCCGGACAGGCGGGACTAGAACAGCGTCTCGCGCGACCACTTCCGCGAGGGTCCCGGAATGCAGGGATCGTTCGTGGACAGGGCGGGCCCAGCGGCGCCGGCGGACGAGGACGGATCGTCATCCTCGTCGATCGCCAGGATCGGTAGCTCGAGAATCACAGAGGGACTTTTGATGGTGTTGTTGCTGCTGCTACTGCCGCCGGTGCTACTGCTGCTGTTCTTAATGATAACGTTCACCTCCACGCACTGCTGCTGGCTGCTGCTGCCGCCCGGTCGGCCATCGTCCGGCTGGTGCACGGTCACGATCGGCATCGTTCGCTTCCGGTCCACCGGCTCCGGCGTTGCCTTCGGAATGGCACCGAGCGGCGACTGGCGCGACTGGCTGTCATTTGGCTGCTGTCTTTCGATGATTGCTTTCGTTTCGACGACACGCTTCCCCACGCCCGGTCCGCTGCGGTCGCCGGCTCGCGACCCGACCCTGGTGCCGGTGCCGGAGCGATTACTAATTGAAAGACTACTTATATAACTAGTGTCCGTTGCCGGTTGCTGCTGGTGGAGGTGATGGTGGTGGTGGTGATGGGGATGGTGTAGTTCGTGTTCGATCTCGTACGAAGGGCGCGTCCCACTCGGGTGGTCGGGATCTCGGGGCAGTAGCGTTCCGTCGTCCTCTTCGTCACCCTGCGCCAGGGTGGACTGCCGCCGGTAGAGCGACCCACGGCCTGTCCGTTGCGTCCGGGCGCTGGGTGCCGCTTCCTCCTCCTCGTACGGCATCGTCAGGCTCAGCTCGTCACTGTCCGTGCTGAACTGCTGCAGGTCCTCGTCCGTGTCGGCCCCACTATCCTCACCGAACACCGAGTCCGAGCCGCCACTCTTCGGGTCCGTCTCCTGGCACTCCAGCGAGGACATCTTGAAGGAACTGAGCGACGCTAGCGGTGCCCGACGCACCACTGCCCCAGTGCCACCGGGACACACCGTGCTGTTGTTGGTGGTGCTCGTGGTGGCAGCATTGTGATTGCTATTGACGCCATTACTACTGTTGTTCGTGTGGGTGGTAGTGTTTCGCTGCTCGCCACCCGGCCGCTGATGGCGCGATGTCGTCCCGTTCGCTATACTAACCTCATCCGACCGCCCATTGCCGTAGTGGTGCGAGGATCCACTCGAACGCTGCCGCTGACGGTACCCGAAGCCGTCCTCGACGGTGCTCCCGATCGGATACTCCGAGATGCAGTCGATCGAGCCGTCATCGTACAGTGCAGTCACGATGCGCGGTCCTCCCCCCGTGGCCGTGGAGGAGGTGGAGGCTTGCGGAGTGAGCAGCTGGCTGGTGCCCGCCCTGCCACGACTCGTCGACGGCCGCTCCATGTCCGGCCCGTGCCCGACCCGGTGCGCGATACGTTCGCTCGGACAGGGCGACGACTTCGGCGTCGCTTCGATGATGTTGATGCCCGGGTAGAACGGTTCCCAGTCGGTCGTGTCGTCGCGGCTCTGCTGCCGGGACGGGGACCGCGATATCGGTGGTAGGGAGGAAAGGCCGAGCGTGATGGCGGAACATCGCCGCTCGAGGAAGGAACTCTCCGTGCTGCAGCACGTCATCGCACTGCTGCGGCGAGATTCGTTGCACTGAAAGAAACGGGGCCGGTTAGGCTGGGCCGGAAGAGGGACTCGAGCTACGTTACCTTGTTCGGCACAGACAGGTAGTTGCTCGGATAGCCGATCTCGGCGGTGGTCGTGAACTGGTCGAACTCGTCGTCCGCCTCCTCACCGTCGCTCTCCAGCACGTAGTCGTCCTGGCCGAAGCTGCCGCCCATGTTGTACGCACTGAGCACCCGCGACGACACCGACACGCTGTTCCGGTGCCCCCGCGTGCTGCTGTACGAGAAGCGCCGGGAGGGATTGAGCAGACTGCTGTAGCCGCCGCTGATCGAGGACATTCGGCGCCCCCGGCTCAGCATCGGCGGTGCGCTGATGTTGCCGAGCGATAGTAAGCGGTCGCGCTGCAGCCCCGGGTAGTTGATGTTCAGCTCTTCCTGTAGTAGCGAGAATGCCGTTGCCTCTATTGCTTCCTGTAGTTCGCGTTCCTCCTCCTCCTGGATGACGGCCGCCGCGACGGCCGCTATCGTTGGGTCCTGAGTGCAGAGTTCAAAAGAGAGCATTGAATTCAATGGATGACACATGTCATCCATGCGATGGTTTTGTTGCCTAAACAAGTTTTCTTAGACATTTCTTATCCTAAGGTTTTACGAAGATTGAAATCAATTAGAAACTTATACCGACATTCCTTCGCAGTTTGCCATATCGGAACAAGTTTTGAATGTATTCGACAGTTTCAAAATTCAAAACCTTCCCTTAAGCCCTGTTACAATCACCGTAGTAAATCGTAAGCACCTTAAAGTATTTTCAAAAACATTTAAACTCCTTATTTGTTCAATTTTGATCTCCTTCAGAATTGATTTTTCTGACCTACGTTCTCTCCAACCAGGTCGAAAAGATTAACACAAGTAGCAAGTGATGTTTTTTTTCGAGAAGCGTTCTTTCGAAAAGCGCAAAAAATCGAAGCAAAACTTGCCCCACCGAGTGCAGCCAATCTCAGCGTGAGGATCAACATGTTTGTGCAAACAATATGCTAATTGATGCTGCTCGACCTTTTCCGACATGCTTTCTTCCGTTTGTTCGCGGATTACGCTTCCGCGTCGGGCACGGAACAAAAATGTTATCCCGTGGCTGCAACATTTAATTGTTTGGTTTGCGCCAAAGTTTTGATTCTCCGGTTAATCCTGTTTGCCCGTAGCCAATTGTGTTCGGAAACTTTATACGAATTTACGAGATTTTTCCTATTTTAACGTGACCACACCAATGGGTAGGAAAAATGCGCACAAATCAGAAATGGAAGACAAACCCACCTTGAGTGCTTTGGCCGTGGACCGCGTGCGGCTCTTGTAGATGACGAGAAACACCATCAGGCCGAAGAAACCGCCGAGCGTGGCCGCTATCCGGACGCCCGTCATCACGTCGTACGTGGCGTAGAATTCCATCCTGAGTCGCTCCCGTTCCCGGTCGACCTGCGTTTGGTTGCTGGAGAGACGAAACGACGGTAACAGGGGGGCTTGGGTGGTAGTAGGCTGGGCGGTGGTGGTGTTGGTAGTGGTTGTGGTAGTGGTAGTAGGCTCGGTTACCGGGGGTCCGTTCTTGTTGCCGGGCTCGGTGACGGTCGTGCCCGTGAGTACCGGGCTGAGGATTTTTTTCGTTGTTGCGACGTGTTTTAAACGCGACCCACCACAAGATAGGACCCCCCGAGAGTCGGATTATGATGGGGTGTTTTTTCGGTATCAAAGGGAATTTCGGACAGGTAGAGAAGGGTTATACAAACAACGAACATAGAGCACGGAGCAGAGGACACAGGACGAGAAGTAGGCGAGGAGGAGATTCAGAGACAGAAAGGAAATTAGAATGAGATAGTGAGAGAGAGAGAGAAGATAGGAGACAGCACACGAAAAAGAGAAGAGAGAGAGAGAGAGATAGACATGTAGACCGAATGACAGACAGATGGAACAGATGCAGATGACGAGATTCGAAGGGTCACTTGGATGTTTTTTTCGTAGTAATTTTTGGACCCTCGCATTTGCCTCCGTTCTCGCGTTGACGACCAAGTGAAAGCAATTAAGGTGTGCAAGGGTGAATCAGACGGAGTCTCTCGCGAACAGCCGAACAGAGCAGACGTGTTTCAACAGTGCTTACGCCAAGGTAGTGAAGTTCAACGGTTCATTTCTGATTTTGTGTGCAG